>BOPN01008214.1:5000-20000 GCA_017312705.2 Penaeus japonicus | reverse complement strand
TTCTAAATGCGTATATTTATTTATCTATCTATTTATTTGTCTATCTACTTAATCTGTTTAATAATTTGGTTAATATTGTGATGTACGTTTATAGTATCACATTACATAACTCAGAGTTTATTTATTTATTTATTTATTTATTTATTCATTTTTTATAAGCTGCATGATTTCCTGTTTTTCTTTAAAGCTCTCAGTGTCATGCAAAAGTGAAGTACGTTTATCCCACCAAACTTGTTGTACTTAAATACACTAACCTGCAAGTTGCATTTAGTTGCTTTTATCGTGTACATCCAAGTGTATATCTTTAGTGAGATTAAACTGATTTACAAGGAAGATATGATACACCAAAAATAAAATAATAAAATGGATGGATATTAGTGTTTGTTTTCCAGTCTAACCTTACAACTTTACTTAAAAAAAAAAAAAAAAAAAAAACAAAAAAAAACAGCCTTTTCTTAAAAAAAAAAAAAAAAAATGGTGATTAAGCATTTATCATCATACATTCCTAACATTTCCTTACATGCCATATTCTTTCGAAAACAATTATTGAGGATTCAACATCATTATACTCTTCCAGCCTTTCCTTACGTGGAGTATTCTTTTGAAAACAAGAACACACTCCCAACCTATCATTACATATTCTTTCAAAAACATTTCTCGGATTCATGCATTCAACAATATCATAAACTTCCTGTCTCTCCTTACAGGCAGTATTCTATCGAAAATAATTCTCTGGAGTTTTAAACATTCAAGAATATCACACACTCCCTGCCTCTTCTAACATATTCTTTGGAAATATTCAAGAATATCACACACTCCCTGCCTCTCTCTCCTAACATATTCTTTGGAAACATTTAAGAATATCACACACTCCCATCCTTTTCTAACATATTCTTTGGAAACATTTAAGAATATCACACACTCCCAGCCTCTTCTAACATATTCTTTGGAAACATTCAAGAATATCACACACTCCCTGCCTCTTCTAACATATTCTTTAGAAACATTCAAGAATATCACACACTCCCTGCCTCTCTCTCTAACATATTCTTTGGAAACATTTAAGAATATCACACTCCCTGCCCCTCTCTCCTAACATATTCTTTCGAAACATTTAAGAATATCACACACTCCCTGCCTCTCTCTTCTAACATATTCTTTCGAAACATTTAAGAATATCACACACTCCCAGCCTCTCTCTCGTAACATATTCTTTGGAAACATTTAAGAATATCACACACTCCCTGCCCCTCTCTCCGAACATATTCTTTGAGAACATTTAAGAATATCACACACTCCCTTCCTCTTTTAACATATTCTTTGGAAACATTCAAGAATATCACACACTCCCTGCCTCTCTCTCTCCTAACATATTCTTTGGAAACATTTAAGAATATCACACACTCCCAGCCTCTCTCTCTAACATATTCTTTGGAAACCGATTCTTAAAGATACTTTTTCTCCTTTAAGTTCCAGGAGCTTCCAACGGAACAGTCTACGGACCGACAACCCCGTTTTCAAGTCAGGTAGCTCCCTGGACTCATCATCGACCTTGGCCTGCCGATAATAGCCAACCGTTCTCTATTACCTGCATTTTTTTATCTTTTTTCTTTATCTTTTATAATTTTTATCTATTATTATATTTTTT
The DNA here is from genome assembly GCA_017312705.2 of Penaeus japonicus. NCBI lineage: Eukaryota > Metazoa > Arthropoda > Malacostraca > Decapoda > Penaeidae > Penaeus > Penaeus japonicus. The sequence goes on along the minus strand of BOPN01008214.1, from coordinate 18,352 downwards.
TTCTTATTTATTTATTTTAGCCAACCGTTCTCTCTTACCTGCATTTTTTTTTTTTTATAGACAACCGTTCTCTATTACTTGTATTTTTTATTTTATTTTATTATTATTATTATTTTATTATTATTTTTTTGCCAACCGTTCTCTATTACCTGCATTTTTTAGTTATTATTATTATTTTTTTTATTATTTTTCTTTAGCCATCCGTTCTCTATTACCTGCATTTTTTTTTTACCTTATCTCTCTCTCTCTCTCTCTCTCTCTCTCTCTTTTTTTTTTTTTTTTTTTTTTACACACAGTTCCCCGGAGTCTAAAGATCTCGTTCAGTGCCTCGGATTCTCGAAATTTATTGCGTTGATGTATCTACTTATTTTTCTTTTTGTTGTTGTTGTTGTTTACGTGGCTTTATTGGGTATTTTGTTTGTTTGTGATATTGACTTTGTTATTGTTTGGGATTATTTTATTTATAATGTAGTTGGTCTGGTCTATATCTATTCACTGTATTCAGGATAATTTTCATGTTGCAAATAGTATCCTTTGCATTTACTCAGCATATCTTGAATCTTTATATATCACAGATCTCCTAATTTCCGTTTCCTTATCTACAGATATTCATCAAAATTAACTCCACGTCACAATAACCTAACTACCAATTTACTCACCTTTTCCAGACTCATTTTCTCCTTCCAGTCACTCACTTGACTAACTAACCAACTACTAATTACTCACCTTATCCAAACAAACTCATTTTATCCTTCCGGTCACTCACTTTACTAACCAACTACTAATTACTCACCTTATCCAAACAAACTCTTTTTATCCTTCCAGTCACTCACTTTATTAATAACTAACCAATTACTCACCTTATCCAAACAAACTCATTTTATCCATCCAGTCACTCACTTTATTAATAACTAACCAATTACTCACCTTATCCAAACTCATTTTATCCTTCCGGTCACTCACTTTACTAACTAACCAACTAACAATTACTCACTTTATCCAAACTCTTTTTATCCTTCCAGTCACTCACTTTACTAACTAACCAACTAACAATTACTCACTTTATCCAAACTCTTTTTATCCTTCCAGTCACTCACTTTACTAACTAACCAACTACTCACCTTATCCAAACTCATTTTATCCTTCCGGTCACTTACTGAACTAACTAACCAATTACTCACCTTATCCAAACTCATCTTATCCTTCCAGTCACTCACTTTACTAACTAACCAATTACCAATTACTCACCTTATCCAAACAAACTCATTTTATCCTTCCAGTCACTCACTTTATTACTAACCAACAACCAATTACTCATCTTATTCAAACTCATTTTATCCTTCCGGTCACTCACTTTATTACTAACTAACACATCTTCGCTCCTTCCTAATCCTGAATTTCAGATCCTGCATATTCATAACCACGAAGTTTAAGGTGACACATGAAAGGCTAGTCACTTCGGAAGACAAGACCCCACCCCCCCACCCCCACCCCTACCCCCCCCTCCGTCACAGGGAGACCCCAGACCCCAGACCTCAGACCCAGACCCCAGACTCCCAGACCCCCAGACCCCAGACCCCGATACCCCAGACCCCAGACCCTAGACCCCAGACCCCAGACCCCAGACCCCAAGACCTTAGACCCCAGACCCCGAGACCCCCAGACCCCCAAACCCCAGACCCCCAGACCCCTAGACCCCCAAACCCCCAGACCTTAGACCCCAGACCCCCAGACCCCAGACCCCCAGACCCCAGACCCCCAGACCCCCAGACCTTAGACCTTAGACCTTAACCAAAGGAAAGTATTAAAAGGAAGTGCGTGTGTTTTCCTCCACATGTTTTCCTCTGTCATAGTTCCCTCCCCTTTGGTGCTCGCTCGCAAACATCGTGACACAAGACCTGGTGTCTCTTCTTTTTTTTTCTTTTATCTATTTTTTATCTACTCTGATCCACGTTGCAAAGACACAAGGAGGTATTTCTTTTTTGTTTTTGTTTTTTGTTTTTGTTTTTGTTTCGGACTGTTTGCATTTCTGTTTTTTATTTTATTTCCTTAGGAAGAGAGATTAATTTTATTTTCCGGACTGTTTGCTTTTCTGTTGTTCATTTTATATCTTTAGGAAGAGAGATTATAATTATTATTTTTTATTTTTTGTTATCATTATTATTATTATTTTTTTTAATAGAACTGGGATTCATGGTATATTTTTCTCCGCGCACATTGCCAATATATTAAGAGAAAGTTATACTATTCGGGAAAAAAAATTCTACATACAGCATCTGCCAGAACTAGTTACGACAAATTCTAAATAAAATGGAATCATAAAACCAAAGATAACATTTTATATGGCTTACGATACGAGTGAAATCGCTACATAAAAGTGACATCAATCTATATTGCCTTTAATACCAGAAACAGTAAAAGTTACATCTGTAATTACCTCAACTAATACCTTCAGAATGACAGAATGGTGTCAGGTGATGATAACTAATCCGGTTAGCAATTAACCAAACAAAAACGTAGTTCATTCTAGCTTTTTATCTTAGAAGTTAAAATATCATGGACCCACCTAACTTAATATAACTTAGAAATCAAACTAGCCTACCTTAATCTGTCCTAACCTAACACAAACCGAATCTAACAAAACCAAACACAAACCAAATCTAACGAAATCTCACATAAACCAAATCTAACGTGACCTAACACATACCATATCTAACGAAACAAAACATAAACCAAATCTAATGTAACTTAACACAAACCAAATCTAACGAAACCTAACACAAACCAAATCTAACGAAATCTAACACAAACCAAATCTAACCTAACCTAACCTAATACAAACCTAACACAGACGAAACCTCACCTCAACCTCGCCTCTCTTAACCTGATCTGACGAACGGCGAGCGCAGTGGCGGCCTGGCAAGGGGTGGCAATGACGAGCGATAAAGAGGTTTCGGAAGGACATGGCTGGCGATCGCAGTCGAGTTCAGTAAAATACGTCGAGTTCACAAAAGAAATAGCTCGAGTTCAGTAAAATAGGTCGAGTTCAGTAAAATACGTCGCGTTCAGTAAAATAGGTCGAGTTCAGTAAAAATACGTCGAGTTCAGTAAAATAGCTCGAGTTCAGTAAAATACGTCGAGTTCAGTAAAAATACGTCGAGTTCAGTAAAATACGTCGAGTTCAGTAAAAATACGTCGAGTTCAGGAAAATACGTCGAGTTCAGTAAAATACGTCGAGTTCAGTAAAATATGTCGAGTTCAGCAAAATACGTCGAGTTCAGTAAAAATACGTCGAGATCAGTAAAATACGTCAAGTTCAGCAAAATACGTCGAGTTCAGTAAAATACGTCGAGTTCAGTAAAATAAATACATCGAGTTCAGTAAAATACGTCGAGTTCAGCAAAATACGTCGAGTTCAGTAAAATACGTCGAGTTCAGTAAAATACGTCGAGTTCAGTAAAACACGTCGAGTTCAGTAAAATACGTCGAGTTCAGTAGAATACGTCGAGTTCAGTAAACTACGTCGAGTTCAGTAAAAATACGTCGAGTTCAGTAAAATACGTCGAGTTCAGTAAAATACGTCGAGTTCAGTAAAATACGTCGAGTTCAGTAAAATAAATACATCGAGTTCAGTAAAATACGTCGAGTTCAGCAAAATACGTCGAGTTCAGTAAAATACGTCGAGTTCAGTAAAATACGTCGAGTCCAGTAAAACACGTCGAGTTCAGTAAATTCGTCGAGTTCAGTAAAATACGTCGAGTTCAGTAAAATGAATACGTCGAGTTCAGTAAAACACGTCGAGTTCAGTAAAATACGTCGAGTTCAGTAAAACACGTCGAGTTCAGTAAAATACGTCGAGTTCAGTAATACGTCGAGTTCAGTAAAATACGTCGAGTTCAGTAAAATACGCCGAGTTCAGTAAAACACGTCGAGTTCAGTAAAATACGTCGAGTTCAGTAATACGTCGAGTTCAGTAAAATACGTCGAGTTCAGTAAAATAAATACATCGAGTTCAGTAAAATACGTCGAGTTCAGTCAAATACGTCGAGTTCAGTAAAATAAATACGTCGAGTTCAGTAAAATACGTCGAGTTCAGTAAAATACGTCGAGTTCAGTAAATTCGTCGAGTTCAGTAAAATACGTCGAGTTCAGTAAAATACGTCGAGTTCAGTAAAATAAATACGTCGAGTTCAGTAAAATACGTCGAGTTCAGTAAAATACGTCGAGTTCAGTAAAATACGCCGAGTTCAGTCAAATACGTCGAGTTCAGTAAAATACGTCGAGTTCAGTAAAATAAATACGTCGAGTTCAGCAAAATATGTCGAGTTCAGGAAAATACGTCGAGTTCAGTAAAATACGCCGAGTTCAGCAAAATACGTCGAGTTCAGCAAAATACGTCGAGTTCAGTAAAATACGCCGAGTTCAGTCAAATACGTCGAGTTCAGTAAAATACGTCGAGTTCAGTAAAATAAATACGTCGAGTTCAGCAAAATATGTCGAGTTCAGGAAAATACGTCGAGTTCAATAAAATACGTCGAGTTCAGTAAAATACGTCGAGTTCAATAAAATACGTCGAGTTCAGCAAAATACGTCGAATTCAGTAAAATACGTCGAGTTCAGCAAAAATACGTCGAATTCAGTAAAATACGGGGCTGTATCTTGCGTAACCAGCTTCCTTTCTCTTCTTTATTTTGAACACCCCTTTTTGTGTGTCTTCTGTACGTGAGGTTCTTAGTGAAAGGGGCTTGAAAGGGAGTCGGACGGAAGGTCTTCATACTGATGTGACATGACATGAGGCATGAGGATGATATGTCTCGTCATGAGCGGGTGACGTGATGACGTGATGACGTGATGACTACGAGTTATGATCAAGACGATAAAAAGAAAAAAGGCGGGTTCTCCTGGGCACGTATTTTGTATGCCCTGTGTGATTCGTTTATTTACAGGACGAGAGAAACCTTAAAGCAGACTCGCCCCGAAGCATTTACGGTTAAAGCTGAAATGTCGGACCCGGGCAGGTTCCTCTTCTCCCCCCCTCCCTCCTCCTCCTCCTCCTCCATCTCCTCCTCCTCCTGGTCTTCCTCTTCTGCGTCATCCTCTCCATCTGGGCCCTCTCTTCCTCGTTCTCCTCTTCTGCATCTCTCTTTCTCCTTCTCTTCGTCCTTTTCTCTTAGCATTTTCTTCTTCCTCCTCTACCTCCCCTCTTCCTCCCCATTTTCTTCCTCTTCTCCTCCTCCTCCTCCTCCTCCTCCTGGTCTTCCTCTTCTGCGTCATCCTCTCCATCTGTGGCCCCTCTCCTCCTCGTTCTCCTCTTCTACATCTCTCCTTCTCCTTCTCTTCGTCCTCCTCTCTTGTCATTTTCTTCTTCCTCTTCCTCCCCATTTTCTTCCTCTTTTCATCTTCCCTCTCCACCTCTTCTTTTTCTGTCCATCCTCCTCCTCCTCGTCCTTGTTCTCCTCTTCCTCCTCCACCTTCTCTTCGTAGACCTCTATCTTGTCGTCCTCGTCGTCTCCTCTCCTCCTCTTCCTCCTCCAACCACTCGTCATCGTCTTCTCTCTTCCTCTCATCCACCTCGTCCTCGGCGCCCTCGTCCTCCTCCCGCTCCTTCCACGTCCTCCACTATTAATACTACTACTCTTTTTCTTCTTCCTCCTCTCTCTTCTCCTTCTCTTCCTCCTCAGCCTCTTCTCCTCCACTTCCTCTTTCCCCTTTTCTTCCACGTCCTCTTCTTAATTCTCTTCCTTTTCTTCATCCTCCTTCCCCTTGCTCCACTTCCTTATTCCCCCTCCTCCTTATTCCCCCTACCCCTCCTCTCCCTTCCTCCTCCTCCTTATTCCTCTTCCTCCTCCTCCTCCCTATCCTCCTTCCTCCTCCTCCTCCTCCTTATCCACCCTCCTCCCTCCCATTCCCCTTCCTCCACCTCCCCCTTATCCTCCTTCTCCCTCCTCCTCCCCCTCCATCTCCTCCTCCTCCCCCTCCTCCCCACCCCCTCCTCCCCCTCCATCTCCTCCTCCCCCTCCCCCTCCATATCCTCCTCCTCCCCCTCCTCCTCCCCCCTCCTCCTTCTCCTCCTTCTTCTTCTCCTCCTCTCCCCCCTCCATCTCCTCCTCCTCCCCCTCCCCCTCCTCCTCCTCCATCTCCCCCTCCCCCTCCCCCTCCATCTCCTCCTCCTCCCCCTCCCCTTCCATCTCCTCCTCCTCCTCCTCCTCTTCCTTCTCCTCCTCCCCCTCCTCCCCCTCCTCCCTCTCCTCCTTATTCCCCCTCCTCCACCTCCCCCTTATTCCATCTTCTCCCTCCTATTCCCCCTCCTCCACCTCCCCCTTATCCACCCTCCTCCCCCCTCCCCCCTCCTTCTCCCTCCTCCTCCTCCCCCTCCCCATCTCCCCCTCCAATACCCCCCCTCCCCCCTCTCCACCCGCAGGTCCCGCGCTGTGCTGTGAGATTGGCTCTGCAAAGACCTGCGAGTTCGCGGACCCAGAACAGCCGAGGTCTTAACACTGGTGGATATCGGGTTATGGTGACTTTCCGGTGGCTGTTAAACCGGCGTTGCAGCTTGCAGGAAAGAATGAGCTATTTGCAGTTGCATGGCCGTCGCACTAACGCTAAATGTGTGCATTGGAGAAGACAAGTATTGTGGTATTCAAGTTTTATTATTATTATTATTATTATTATTTTTTGGTCGTAGATCGTTTCGTGTTTGGATTTTTTTTTTCGTGTTTATTTCGTGTTTTTTTTTCTTTTTCTAAAGGATTCAATTGTTTGTGGTTTTGTTGAATACAGGGGATTTTTTTAAATAGTGCATTTTATTTTTTTTTTATAGATTTATTGATAATTTCTAATTGATCCTTTTCCCTACAACCAAAAATGAAACACTTTCATTAAGACAAATTCTTCTTCTTCCTTTTTTTTCTCCTGACCAAGTGTTTTTCCCTGAAATTCAGATTATCTAACCTCATCAACCTGAATGAGACTGCATGAAGTTACCACAGTTATATCCAAATTGTTGCATGATAAGCGTCCGGAAGTGGCAATGCGCAAGATTTCATGACTGAGAATATTCACCTTTGGAGTCCTATTAGGAGTCCTGCGGTCGAGGATTAGGATAAGTGCAGGATATTCGCAGCCGTTAGGCCAGTGAGCCGCTGTATATATCTATATGTATATATAAATTCTTCTGCATGCCTGTGTATCTGTCTACACACATACGCAGAATGTGCATATATATGAATATGTATATACAGACACACACACACACACACACACACACACACACACACACACACACACACATATATATATATATATATATATATATATATATATATATATATATATATATATATATATATATATATATATATATATATATATATATATATAAATGTATATATATATATATATATATATATAATATATATATATATATATATATATATACATATATATATATATATATATATATATATATATATATATATATATATATATATATACATATATACACACACACACACACACACACACACACACACACACACACACACACATATATATATATATATATATATATATATATATATATATATATATATATATATATATATATTAATATATATATATATATATATATACATATATATATATATATATATATATATATATATATATATATATATATATATATATATATATATTTATATATATATACATATATACATATATATATATATATATATATATATATATATATATATATATATATGTATATATGTATATATATATATATATATATATATATATATATATATATATATATATATATATATATATATATACTATATATATATGAGCTAGTGTTTCTAAATAAAGTATCCGCCAACGTGACAATCCAGTGACATAAAGGCAAAGTCGAACAGCCAACAGCAAGTCGTGTTGACAAGGACTGACACAACAGCGTGCAACTGGCGACCGAATCGTCATGCAAACGAGCAACGTATCTGTTTATTAACAATCATGTGCATGACGGTAACACATAATATCCTAATAGTAGGCCCTCGGTGTAGTTAACAGCATGTGGTTCCCGTTAATATACGGAGAGACTTATTATTCGTATTTTCAGACGATGTCAGATGTCAGATTTTTTTTTTTTTTTTTTTTTTTTTTTTTTTTTTTTTTTTTTTTTTTTTTTTTTTTTTTTTTGTGTGTGTGTGTGTGTGTGAATGGATGAAAATGGACATGTCTGTTACGGTGTCCTATCCATTGTGCTACGGTGACTCGAGTAAACAATGGTAGGCTCATTCAGACTGATTCCTTTGAGGTGGACTTATTAGGGGGAAAAAATCTATATAAGTAAGATGTTTATATATAGATTAACGTGTGTGTATGTGTGCTGTGATCTGAGAGAGAAAAAAAAGTCTTCAATAACCACAATAGAGGGGGGAAGTAATAAACCGAAAATATTATATAGCTGTGGGTATGTTCTCAGATATTTATGTTATCAGAATGTTACGTGCCATGGCTGGTTCTGCGGTAATACCAAAGGACGTGAAAGATATGTATGTTAAAAATGCGAGATACCGTCTTCTGAAATCCGCCTTAATACTGTTTAAAAGAAAAACAGTTGGGAAAGTCTCTCTCCATCACCCTCGGTCTCGGGTATTTTGTTTCCTGTGGGTTTTTTCTTTTCTTTTCTTCCTTTGTAGCCTGTTCTTCTCTATTCGCTTCACGTTCTCTCTCTCCTTCTTTGCTTTCTATTTCTTCTTTCTCTTAGCCTTTCTTTCCTCCTCTCTCCCCTTTTTCTCCTCCTTCGCTTTCCTCTCCCTCTCTTCTCCTTTACTTTTCCTTTTCTTCTTTCTTAGTCTTCTCCCTCTCTCCCCTTCTTCTTCTTCGCTTTCCTCTTTTACTTTCCTTTTCTTCTTTTTCTTAGCCATTCTTTCCCCCTCTCTCACCTTCTCCTCCTCCTTCGCTTCCCTCTCCCTCCTCCTCCTCCTCCCCCCTCCTCCTTCCCCTCCTCCTCCTCCTCCTCCCAGTCCCTCCTCCTCCTCCTCCTCCCCCTCCTCCTCCTCCTCCTCCCTCGTCTTTCCTCTTTCTCCCCCTCCTCCCCGTCCTTTCTCCACATCCCCCTCCTCCTCCTCCTCCTCCCCCTCCTCTTCCTCCTTCCCCTCCTCCTCCTCGTCGTCTTCCTCTTCTGCGTCATCCTCTCCATCTCCTTCTCCTCCCCCTCCTCCTCCTTCGCTTCCCTCTCCCTCTCTCCTCCTCTTCCTCTCCCTTGTTTCCTCCTCCTCCCCCTCCCCCTCAAAGTCCTTTCTCCACCTCCTCCCCTCCCCCTCCCATCACCATCATGGGCCGGGAAGGTATTTATTTCTCTTTTCCATCTCATTTCTAGCTTTTTTTATCTTTCTTTTTTTTTTCTCTCTCTCTCTAGCTTTTTATCTTTTTTTCTCTCTCTCTCTAGCTTTTTATTATTTTTTTTATCTCTCTCTCTCTCTCTTCGTTGGGATGGGAGGAAATTAGCATATAAATCACCCGGCTTAAAGTGTCTTATCTCGGGACACGTTTCCAGCCGTGTGGTGACGGAGGCGGAGGCAGGACCGGGGGCGGCGAGGACCGGGGTGGGGGGGGTGGGGGCTGACTCGTCACTTGTCACTTTGGTGGTTCGGTTGTTTGGTTGAATTGGATTTTTGGTGGTTCGGTTGTTTGGTGGTTCGGCTTTTTGGTGGTTCGGTTGTTTGGTGATTCGGTTGTTTGGTTGAATTGGATTTTTGGTGGTTCGGCTGTTTGGTGGTTCGGTTGTTTGGTGGTTCGGCTGTTTGGTGGTTCGGTTGTTTGGTGGTTCGGTTGTTTGGTGGTTCGGCTGTTTGGTGGTTCGGTTGTTTGGTGGTTCGGTTGTTTGGTGGTTCGGCTGTTTGGTGGTTCGGTTGTTTGGTGGTTCGGTTGTTTGGTGGTTCGGCTGTTTGGTGGTTCGGTTGTTTGGTGGTTCGGTTGTTTGGTGGTTCGGCTGTTTGGTGGTTCGGTTGTTTGGTGGTTCGGTTGTTTGGTGGTTCGGCTGTTTGGTGGTTCGGTTGTTTGGTGGTTCGGCTGTTTGGTGGTTCGGTTTTTTGGTGAATCGGCTTTTTGGTGAATCGGCTTTTTGGTGACTCGTGTTTTTGGCGAACTTGTTTCTCAGGTGAATCGTTTTTATTATTATTATTGTTATTATTATTATTATTTATTTATTCTATTTATTCATTTTTTTGTGCTTCGTCTCTTTAGTGAATCGGCTTCTTCTGGTGTTGCTCTTCGTTTGGATGACTTTTGAGAGGGGAGGTGGTGAAATGATAGTGATGATTGTACTTAATTAACTTCTGCGACAGTGAAGTTTGAAGGAGCAGAATGGTGAAGTGAAAACGAAATTTATTGGCGATAAGATGGTGATTGTTGGAGTGGTGATGGTGACGAGGGTTGATGGGGGGGGGGGTCTGTGAAGCTGCTGACAGAGACCCACGCACGCACAAATATATATATATTGTGTATATATACATATATATGTATATATAATTGTGTGTTTAAATATATAAATTATAGACATATGTATATACAGTATATATATATATATATATATATATACATATATATATATATATGTATGTATACACACACATAAGGACCCACTATAAGAGCCGAGCAGTTATCCCCACATGACACACCGGCTGTGCTCCAGAAGGCAATATCATTAACAAAGCAGAACGAGCCGCGGCTCTGACATCTAATTGCTTCAATGAGGACAAACAAATTTAATCCAATTACGTTGTCTATTATCTTTATCTATTTGGAAACGTATTACTTAATAATCATTTGCATATCATATTCCACAGGTGCATGTGAATCTGCATTTAGGTTTAGATAATTTGTAAGTATTCAATTGTTTGATAATTTGAATGAGATGTCGACCTTCCAGTTTGTTTATTCGATGATTTATTTAAATAATTATCTAAACGCAATACTATATGATCTTATGATTAGATTACAGTGTCTGTAGTTAATCTCGTAATTATATTCTAAAGTCTATGATGAAGGGACACGTTCCGACCCCCCCCCCCCCCCTGTTTCTCCTATTGTGTTGATAAGCATAACGCTATTTTGAATCAGCTGTTATATCCCCTAAGTCTCTGTAATGAAATTGTAATATTCCGTGGATGTATTTACAATCAGGCCGGCGGTGTTGGGCGGACATATTTTGACTTACATTGTATTTTGATATTTCTAATTTTACGTACATGATCTACATTGTATTTTAATATTTTTAATTTTACGTACATGATTTACATTGTATTTTAATATTTTTAATTTTAGGTACATGATCTACATTGTATTTTTCACTTTCTTTATAAGCAGGAATAATATGTATTTTAAATTCTTAAGTAAGGCTAGAGGAGAGTTTATTTTGAATTTATGAGAATAGTAATTATTTGTGATAGCGAGCGCACGTGTGTGTGTGTGTGTATTTGTGTTGAGTGAGTATGTGTGCGTGTGTGTGAGTGTGTATTTGTGTGTGTGTTTGTGTGTGTGTTTGTGTGCGTGTACATGTGTGTGTGTTTGCGTGTGTTTGTGTGTGTGTATGTGTTTGTGTGCGTGTGCGTGTGTGTGTATTTGTGTGTTTATATCTGGTTGGGGCAACGTACCACAGAAAAGGAAATCAAAGGCTGAAAATCTCGTAATTACAAAACCGTCGATAAACACGTCACAAATCCTCCCTCCACTGCCACGCAACTTATCGCCAGGAGAGAATTAATACAAGTTTCAAAATCCGTGAGAATAACCACGATATGATTTAAATGTAGCAAAATACGAAAAGGAAGAGGAAAAACAAGTTTTTGAATATTAAATATATTACGTATTTTACCATGTGCACGCTGTAGAGGTATTGTAGTTCAGCGTAAGAAAACAGCGTTTTTTTTTTTTTTTTTTTTTTTTTATAGACACACCTATTACATCCAGCGGCAATTTTTGGCATGTGAAGACAAGCAGCCATTGTTGCAGCGCCTTTGTTACGTGATAACCGTTGTGTTTCTTCTTTGTGTAGGTATTTACAGAAGCGTTTTTTACCCCTTCCTGCTTTTTCTTTTTTTTCTCGTTTCTTTAACCCGCGCAAAGGGAGTCATTTTCTGCTTTGTTTTGCGTCTTCGTCGCTGTAATCTTTTGAAGCTTACTCACGATTTAATTAAGCTTACAGTAGCGGATGTTCGCGGGTGAATGTGTGTGTGGCTTTGGCGTTAATTAACATATTGTGGTAATGGTGATCGCACCGATTAGGAAATTTCGGATTTTGATGTAATCCGCGGTCGGATTCGATCCTGCGTGTGGGCGTGAGGCGGCGAGGTGTGTGTGTAGGCGCTTGCACGCGGGGTCGTATTCGATCGCGGGTTGTATCCAAATCTCGTCAAAGATTTTATTTCAGGGATTAGGGATTTGGTTGGTTGACAGGCTAATCGCAGAGCAGGAAGGGGGGGGGGGGCTTGGTCATATAATAGTATGTGCAGGATTTCGGTTATCTTTCTCTTTCGTATTGTTATCATGATTAAACACGGACAAACGTAAACGAGTAAACACAAACAAATAAACACACACACACAGAACACACACACACACATAAACACACACACATAAACACACACACAAACACACACACACACAAACACACACACATAAACACACACACATAAACACACACACACACACAAACACACACACACACAAACACACACACACACAAACACACACACATAAACACACACACACACACACAAACACACACACACAAACAGACACACACGCGCAAACAAACTCAATAAACACGAAAACACGGCCTCCCTCTCTGGACAGACAAATATTGATACTCCAATCGCAAATCATGAAAACCCCATCAGTCATAACGAACATGTGACTGATACTGTGCTCCTATTGACGATATATTGATTATGATGTAGTTAATGAGGTTTTCGGGCTGGTTAGCGAGGAAACTTCTATTTTTTTTGTTATTGTATTTTCTTTTTGTTTCGAACAATGGAAGTTTTTGACTGGGACACGGAATCGCATTTCCGGTTTAAGCTTAGGGTTTATTTACGTGGCTTCCGATGTTGGTGTTTGTTTGCTCTTTGTGTTTGTGTTTTCTGTCTCTAAGAATATATTTGGTTTATATTTTCAACGCTTGCAATGCATTTCTCGATGATTGAAATTCAATTCAATGGATTTTTAATTATTCTTCCGCAAGACGTGATTAAAAATATAAATAAATAAATAAATAAAATCTGCGTAGGTGACTAGAAAAAAAAATCCCCAAAAAATTCAGTTGTCCTTTAATAAAAAAATAAAAA
>BOPN01008213.1:45000-48244 GCA_017312705.2 Penaeus japonicus | reverse complement strand
TATATATATACATACATATATGCATATACAAACATATAAACACACACACACAACTGCATTAATCCCCCTATACGTGTAGCGAGGCAAGTATTCCCTATTCCCGTTTTCCATCGTGACCCAGTTAGGCTTCATGTTTTACTTTTTGGGCAGTATTGAGCGCTAATTACTATTTATCACGCCTATCTTTTTTCGGTATGAAAACGGCTTTTATTTAGTTAAATGCTTTATATACTAATTCGTATATTTAGAAAAAAAAAATCTGTTTGTTTGATATTACTATACATTTGTTAAGGGGACGCGATGACCCACTGTCCACTGAGAGTCCACGGCATGGCGGAAAGGGTGTCAAAGATAACCATGATAGAAGCTCGTGGACTTGCTAGTGGCAGTAACATGGCTAGTTTGTCTAGAAGAGGATGCTAAAGGAAAGACAGAGGACCCAGAGTCACCATTAACTACCATTTTTTCTATTAATGTCTCTGGAGGAATATTAAAAGTTTCGGGCAGCTAAAGATGGCGGAAATATAAATGTAAACAGAATGACAAAATTACTTTTATTTCGTGTCTTCCGTAAATGTTAGATTTTGTGTACATCAAGGCTGACCTTAGGAGGTACAGGGCCCAATTAGGAACAATTTTGGTATCCTTTATTCCTTGGCAGCTTACATCAAGATCTGCAGAATCAAGGGGAAAAAAAAAGTATATTGCAGACGGTATATCTCTATAGTAGAAAAGAGAGCAATCAAAATGTACATTAAAAAGGCATACAAGTTAATAAGCGCAGGGCTCAACTGACAACAACTGGTCTAATTGACTTAAGACCGGCCATGGTGTATATCATTCTAAAAGGAGCATCTAAGCGACTTAGAAAAGTTAGTTTGTAGATTTTAGAACTTTTACTGAGCACGACTTAAAAATCTTAGAGTATATTTTGGCAGTTCACCTTAGTATGCGTATCGTTGTATATATCATGTCAAAAATACTCAGAAATCAAACAGAAAATAGGGAGCAAAAAGGATTCATAACTGGACAAGTTTTGTGATATCCCAGCCCCAAATTCGCTTGATTTTGGAACGATAAGAGAAAGAGAAATAGAGAAAAAGACAAAACGAGAGAGAAAGAATAGGAAAAAGAGAGAGCGGGAGAGCAAGAGAAAAAGCAAAAGAGAGCGAGTGAGAGAGAAAGAAAAAGAAAGAGAGAAAGAGAAAGAAAGAAATAGAGAAGGAAAGGGAGACAAAAAAAGAAAAAAAAGATAAAGAGAGAGAGAGAGAGAGTAGAGAAAAAGATACAGAAAGAGAGAGAAAGAGAAAGAAATCAAGACAGAGATAGGTAGAGAGAAAGGGAAAGAGAGAATTGGGAAAAGATATGATAGAGAGAGAGGTAGAGAGAAAGAAAGAGAGAGAGAGAAAGAGATAGATTGATAGAGAGAGATAAAGGAAGAGAGAGAGAAAGAGAAAGAAAGAAAGAGAGTGAGCGAGAAACAGACAGAGATAGAAAGAAAAAGAGAAAGAGACAGATAGAAAGAGAAAGAGATGGAGAGAAAGCGAGAGAGAGAGAGAGGAAGAAAAAGGAAGAGAAAGAGAAAGAGAGAAAGAGACAGAGAGAGAGAGAGAGAGGAAGAAAAAAAAGAGAAAGAGAGAGTTAGACAGACAGATAGATAAATAGAGAAAGAGAGAGAGAGAGATAAAGAAAAAGAGAAAGAGAGAGAGAAAGAAGGAGAAAAAAATAGAGAAAGAGAGAGAGAGAGAAAGCGAAAGAAAGAGAGAGAGAGAGAGAGTAAGAGAAAGAAAGAGAAAATAGAGAAAGGGAGAAAAACGGAGAGCAAGAAAAAGAGACGGAGAAGGAGAGAAAGAGAAAGAGAGATAGAAAGAAAGAGGAAGATAGAAAGAGAGAAAGATGAGAAATGAAAATAGAGAGAGAGAGACAGAAAGAGAGAGAGAAAGAGGGAGATACAAAGAGAACGAAAGAAAAAAAAGAAAGAGAGAAATAAGAAAAAAGAGAGAAAAAAAAAGAGAAAGAAAGAGAAAGAGGAAAGGAGAGAGAGAGAAAAAGAGAGAAAGAGAGAGAAAGAAAAAGAGAAAGAGAGAGATAGAAAGAGAAAGAGACAGAGAGAGATAGAGAAGATGAGAGAGAGAGAAATAGAAAGAAAGAGATAGAGAGAGATAGAGAAAGAGAGAGAGGGAGAGAAAGAGAAAGAGGAAAGGAGAGAGAGAGAGAGAGAGAGAGAGAAAGATAAAGAAAGAAAGAGAAAGAGAGAGATAGAAAGAGAAAGAGAGATTGAGAGACATAGAGAAGGAGAGATAGAGAGAAAGAGAGAGAAAAGGAGAAAAACGGAGAGCAAGAAAAAGAGACGGAGAGGGAGAGAAAGAGAGAGATAGAAAGAAAGAGGAAGATAGAGAGAGAGAAAGAGAAGGAGAGAGAAAGATGCGAAATGAAAATAGAGAGAGAGAGAAAGTGGGAGATACAAAGAGACTGTCATCACTATCATAATTGTTATTGTCATCGTCACCACCATTTATATAATTATTATCATTATCATCATAATCTGTATTATCACAATTATTGCAATTGCTACAGTTCTTGCAATCCTCATTACCCAATAGCATTATTACGAGGCTTCATCCTAAACCTTATTAAAATCACATCAGTTGAATATAATCAGTACTCTAAAATAACATCACGGTGTTTGGTAAGTAAGATTCCAGATCTTTCGTTAACGCCAAAAATATCAATTCCATTCCTCTTAAGCTTAAACAAAATCTTGACAGATGTTTGGTATTTATGAATAAAATTGTTTGAGCAAGGTAAGAGTTGCAAAGATCTCACTTTTTTGCGACATTGCTGCTTTACATTCACATCATTGTTATTCTTGCAGTTATCTTAGAGTTAGGAAATATTATGGTGTGGTGTGTTAATAATAAAGATTACTGCAAGTATTAATATTCGGTTGCAAATCCCTATCACAAAAAAACAATAACTTATATTCATATGAGATAAGGATTGACTGCCATTGATTTCGAAAAAAATAGACAGGAAGGGAAATGATATGTTACCTTAATGGCAGATAAATGGCTTGCTAAAGCCATTACGAAAAGGATAGTTCCGTGTCAGCATGTCCTTAGCAAGTGGCGACATGCTGTCTGCGGATGTCCTTGACACTTTCAGGATGCCTCACCCATTAGGCATTGGTTTTGAGGTGTTCTTTTATGCCCATATTCTTCCGCAGAGATGCCTTGGCGATTCG
>BOPN01008213.1:30000-40000 GCA_017312705.2 Penaeus japonicus | reverse complement strand
TCCACTTATCCACTTAGTCATTAGTGTGAGTAACTCCGTCCCCCACCCTCTCTCTCTCTTTCTCTCTCACTCCCCTATCTTCCTTCCCTCCCTCCCTCACCTCCCTCACCTCCTACTGATTCTCGACTCTCTTCTCTTTCCTTAAATCTCCTTCATCCCTCCCTTCTTCCCTTCTCCCCCTCTCTCCCTATATCCCTTTTCTATCCCTCACTCTCCTCCCTCCCTATATCCCTCTTCCTATCCCTCACTCTCCTCCCTCCCTTACCCTCTCACTATCCTTACTCCATTCCCCCTCCCTCCCTCTCTCTCCCTTCTTCCCTTCCCACCCCTCACCTTCCCCCCTCTTCCCCTCCCCCTCCCCTTCCCCTCATCTCCCCTTCCCTCCCTCCCCTTCCCCTCCCCTCCCCTTTCTGGACATCCAATAAAAGTGGTCCTGGATAAGCGGGATTATGTATCTATTTATCTATCTATCTATGAATATATATTTTTTTCTTTTTTTTCATCATCGCGAATGGTGACTCAGACGTGAACGTAATTATAATAGCAATAATAATCTATTTATATTTTTTTATTCTTTCGTGAATGGTGACTCAGTTGTGAACGTAATTATAATAGCAATATTAATCTATATATTTTTTTTTATTCCTTCGCGAATGGTGACTCAAATATGAACGTAATTATGATGATAATAATAATAATGATGAGTTTTCATTTCCAAGGATGATGTTTCAGGGGGTGAGAATTTCCCTCCGCTTTCCTAACATCGCTTTGGCGTTTTCAGAGACTTGGCTTTTATCAGATTTTTTTCTTTTTCTAGGGATGAGAGGATAATAGGCCTATTGAAGAGGTGTTGGGAGGTGAGGGGTAGGGTAGGAGGGGAGAGAGGAAGGGGAGGGGGAGGAGGGGAGAGAGGGAGGGGGAGGAAGGGAGAGAGGTAGGGGGTAGGGGGAAAAGAAAAGAAAAGGAAAAGAAAAATGGGAGAGGAGATGGGGAGGATAGGAAGAGAGCGAGTAGAAAAAGAGGGAACAAAGAACAGAGTACATGAGGAAGAGGAAGAGAAAGAGGAGGAGGAGGAGGAGAAGAATACGGTGAAAGTGGAGAGAGAAGAAGAAAAAAATGCGAAAGTGATGGTGAAGGAGAAGGATGTAATGGAGGAAGAGAGAGAGAGAGAGTGGGAGAGAGAGGGGGAGGGAAAGAGAGGATAGAGAAGAAACAGACAGAAAGACAGATACAGAAACAGACAGACAGACAGACAGATAGACACAATAACCACAACATTAAAAGAACGAATGAAATCACACAAATGAAAAACAAAAACAAAAATGAATGATTGAATCACACACAAACAAAATCAAAAGTCAGTTAATTAAACAAAACAAATAAGCAAAGAAAAAAAAATAAAAGTCAACAGAAAGAGAATAAGAAAACAAAACGAAACAAAAAACAAGAAGGGCACCGAAAGATTTCGCGGGGGGGGGGGGGCGAACTCAGTGCCACGGGGGATGGAACACGGGGAGAGAACCGATCACTCACCCATGCTCTCGCTCACTCATCTCGGAGGCAGGTCGTTAAAGTGACATGACTGCGCATGTGATGTTAGTGCACTATGTGGCCT
Organism: Penaeus japonicus; assembly: GCA_017312705.2. NCBI lineage: Eukaryota > Metazoa > Arthropoda > Malacostraca > Decapoda > Penaeidae > Penaeus > Penaeus japonicus. Next base: position 38,385 of record BOPN01008213.1, on the reverse strand, counting down.
GTACAGGAGGCATTGTTGTTGAATCCAGAGTCCTTTATCTGCCTGTATATCTGTCACTGTTTCTCTCTCTCCCTCTCTCTCGCTCTTTCTCTCTCTCTCTCTCTTTCTCTCTCCCTCTCTCTTTTCTCTCTCTCTCTCTCTCTCTCTCTCTCTCTGTGTGTGTGTGTGTGTGTGTGTGTGTGTGTGTGATTATTGTAGTACGTGTGTTTCTTTTTTATAACGTGTGATGAAATCTGTCATGCTCTTTCTTTCTTTCTGTTTCTCGCTCTCTCTCTCCTTCTCCTTATCCCTCCCCCACCGTGCCCTCATGCTTACTCCTTTCCTCTTTGCTAATTTCGTACCTTCCTCCTCTTCTCTCTCCTTTCTTCCCTTCCTTCTCTCCCTTATTCCTTCCCATCTTCCCTTCGTTCCTCTCCCTCACTTCACTCCTTCCTTTCTTCCGTTTCCTTTTCTCCTTCCTTCCAGTACCTCATTCCCTTCCTGCTTTCTCTTCTTTTCTCTCTCTCCCTTCGTTCCCTCACTTCCTCCCTTCTCTCCTTTCCTCTCTCCCTCATCCTTCCTCTCTTCCCCTTCCTTTATATTTCCCTCTTCCTTTCTCTCCCTCACTCACTCCCTCTTTCCTACCTTCCCTTCCCTCCATCTTCCTTCGTTCCCTCTACCTCCCATTATCTTCTTTTCTCTTTCTCCCTTTGTTGCCGCGCGAGCTTCTGCGGCTTTTCAATTAATGTAAGGACGACTGATACCGCTGTGTAGCACTCACTCCAGTTTATTGAAAGTGGTCAAACCTGAAATATGTTACGTGGTTACAATCAACATTGGTCAATCTGTCACAATAATCCTTTAACATTTACAATTGTGCAGTACGTGTTATTATACTAAACAGGGTTATTGAGTTGATATAGATCACTTAAACTAGATCTCTGTTACCACTAAATACATACACATTGCGGAACAGACGCCGTCCTTTGTGGTTATTCTTATCTTACAGGTCGTTCACGTCCTCTCACGACGGTGTGGCGTTCTGTACTGTTTCAATGCAAATTTCTTCGCTCTGCGTATGTGGTCCTTCACTGCCTATCGTGGCTTTGTCAGCACGGTAAAACAAGAGAGTACTGTCCGCGAAAGATAAACATATCTTATGTGATGAATGTGGGCCATGTGGTGCGGTTTGCTATGTGGGGTCGCTCGATGACACCAGCTTTCAATGCGCGTCTACACTTTGGCTGGAATGGGTTCGAGTACAGCGAAGCAATATTCATCTGAATTAACCCATATGGAGAGCATTAAATATGTTTGTCCGTCGAGGCCCCTGTGAGCGGCTATTGGTTCCGTATGGAGTGGTGTCAGTGAGTTTTTGTTCTCTTCTTCTCTTTTATCTCTTTTCTTTTTCTTCTATCTTTCGTTAACGTTCTTTTCCCTATCTATCTCTATTTACGTCCTTTAACGCCGTCATCGGCGAAAACACCCTTCGTTCCCTCGCTTCCTCCCTTCTCTCCTTTCCTCTCTCCCTCTTCCTTCCTATCTTCCCCTTCCTTTATATCTCCCTCTTCCTTTCTCTCCCTCACTCCATCCCTTCTCTCCCTCACTCACTCCCTCTCTCCTCCCTTCCCTTCCCTCCATCTTCCTTCCTTCCCTCTACCTCCCTCTACCTCCCATCATCTTCTTTTCTCTTTCTCCCTTCGTTCCCTCGCTTCCTCCCTTCTCTCCTTTCCTCTCTCCCTCATCCTTCCTCTCTTCCCCTTCCTTTCTCTTACCCTCACTCCATCCCCTCTCTCCCTCATTCACTCCCTCTCTCCTCCCTTCCCTTTCCTCCATCTTCCGTCCTTCCTTCTACCTCCCTCCTTCCTTCCTTCCTTCTTTCTTAGTCTCTTGAATTATTAAAAATCCACAGTCAAAACGCACGTATCGTAAATATCTTGTATAGGGGGCGTGGCCAATCACGAGATAGATGGGAGGAGCCTCAGGAGTAAACATTTCAGAATTCTAAATACGGAGATCTAAATTTAAGATTTTAGAAATAACAACTCGGAAAACGGTATGACATTTATAAAAAAAAAAAAAAAAAAAAAAAAAAAAAAAAAAAAACGAAGGTTTCTGTTCTGTTTTTTTTCAAGGCAAATGGAAAGACGGCATGTTAATTTTATTAGAAAAAAGATAAATAGATAGTAAGAATGATGAATATCGACAAAAGAACAAGACGAAAGTAGACATTAATCACGTAATTACTGAAAGAAGAGGAGTGATGAATCAGCGAAGTGGATGGGTGGGGTGGATGCCGTCGGGTGGATTGGGGGGTAGGGGTTCAAGGGAGGGTGGAGTGAATTTCTGTTGATTGTGGATGATGTTTGTTACTAATGAAATAAGGTCTTTCAATTGGAGGGTGAGAGTATGTGAGAGGGAGTGAGGGAGTGAGTGAGTGACATCATAGCTTGATAAAATTATAAATACCTGGCGCCTTACATGGCTTTAGAGAGGTAAGTGGGGACGTTTTTATTTTATTCATTATTTTTTATTTATTTATTTATTTTTTTGCTTTATATATGTATTATTTTATTTTATCATTTTGGTTTTGATATTATATCTCTTATTATATTATATGACCTGAGGGTAACTGGTATATGCAACAGAATCATGGGTAGGTATTACTTGCTTGTTTTTCCTTGCAACTCACCTGTAGGTGATGCAATAGCACGCTCCCAGGGTTATTAGCAACATACACATTCCGGCGACGGTAACGTATACGGGATAAATGTAGGTTGCGTGGAACGGGCTGAGCGGGGTAAATGCATCAAGCTTTTGCAAAGTAGGCATCTGCTGAAAGGTTATACTAGGAAAAGGGAAAAGAAATGTTATAGGATGGCAATGATACCGACATGGGCTGCAGGTAGGAAGTATTCATTGCAATCTTCTTTGTGTAGGTATAGATGGCTGGAATAAATAAGGATAAGGAAGTCAGCTCACATGAGGCTGGTAGAACAAAAGTACCTTGTAGAACAATATCAGGATTATGTTTGTTACACATAACTGTAGTTGTAGTAGCCTTGAAGTAAAATAATAGGGTAATGTCGGGAAATGAGAGAAGAAACGGCCTAACCGAACCACGGATTTCAGAGAACGTGCACTGACCGATGATGTTATGGTTTGTAATGAGTGCATCAATAAAAGTTGTATTATCATGAGAAGAACTTTAAAGACATCAATTAGTGATAAATGAGGTAACAAATATTTTAACACCATTTATGAATTAGTTCACATAAATTTATATAAGTTATATTACTAATGAAGATGATTAATAGCTACTATTAACTTTATAGTCACTATTTCATTATTAATGATAATGATAATAATAACGACAGCAACAATAACAACAATAACAAATCAATCACTACACCCTAACAAAAACAGCCACAACACAAAGACACCAATCGCAACAAACAAAGACAACTCCCCACCATGTGCATATCTATATAATTGTTTTAATGTGTACTTGTCAATACCTCATTCTCTCCCTCCCTCCCTCCCTCCTTCCTTCCCTCTCACCCTCCTACCCTCCCTCCCTCCCTCTCTCTCTCCCTCCCTCAGTCAGTCAGTCACTCATCTTCTCACTCATTCATTCGTTCATGTCACTCACTCACTCTTCCTCTCGCTCTCCAAAACCCTCCCCCTCCCTCCCTCCTCTCTTCTCTCTCTCTCTCTCTCTCTCTCTCTCTCTCTCTCTCTCTATATATATATATATATATATATATATATATATATATATAGGTAGATAGATAGATAGATAGATAGATAGATAGATAGATAGGTAGGTAGGTAGGTAGATAGATAGGTAGATAGAGAGGGATAGATAGATGGATAGAGAGGGAGAGAGAAAGAGAGATACATACATACACACACACACACACACACACACCCTCCTTTCTCCCCCCTCTCTCCCCCCCCTCACTCTCTCTCTCTCTCACACACACACACTCACTCCCCTCTCTCTCTCTGTCTCTCTCTCCCCGTTTCTCCCTCTCTCTCTCACTCACTCACTCACTCACTCACTCACTCACTCACTCACTCACTCACTCACTCACTCACTCTCTCTCTCTCTCTCTCCTTGATGCGAAAAGCAAAATAAAAAAGACAAGAGAATGCTAGGAAAATGCGATGCGTTGCGATTATTTGTTATGGCTCTTTTGCGCCGTGTGTGTTTTGTTTTGGCAGCGTCAATGTAATGAAAGTCCTAGCGACACTTTTTGTCGCGTTTGCATTTGTGTTTGCAGGTCAGGTTAGTGTTCTTGGTATATGAGAGGGAGAGGGAGAGGGGAAGGGGAAGGGGGAGGGGAAGAGGTAGAAGGGAATGGGAAGGAGAAGGAGGTGGGGAGAGAGAGAGGGAGAGGAGGAGGGGAAGGGGAAAGAGGAGGGGGAGAGGGAGAGGGAGAGGAGAAGGGAAAGGGAAAGGGGAAGTGGAATGGGAAAGGGAAGGGGGAAGGGGAGGAGAAGGGGGAGGGGAAGGGAAAGGGGAGGGTGGAAAAGTAAAGGGGAAGGGGAAGGGGAGGAGAGAGAAATAAGAAAGAAGGAGGGAGTGTTAGAGGGGAAGGGGAAGGAGGAAGAGGGAGAAAGAGAAGGGAAGGGGAAGGGGGAAGGGGAACGGGAAGGGGGGGGGAGGGAATAGAGGGAGGGCATTTAGGAGTATATTTACATGGTTGCTACTTTCCCCCTTCTTTCTCCATTTTATTTATAGTCACATTCTTTCTCTTCTCCCTCCTCCTCCTCCTCTTCCTCTACTTCTTCCTCCACTTCTACCTTCCTTTTCGCTGGCGTCATCTCTCTTTTCTTTCCCTTATAGATTAAGAAGAAAAAATAGATTGCGTGTCCATATGGGCAGCGAGAGTCACAGTGTCTTGGCTTCAGGGTCACGATGGAAAGAAAAAGATCGTTTTTTTTTTTTCTTCGATCTTATCTTGTCTTATCTTATTGGGTGATGTTATCTTAATGTTTAGTCTTTCTTTCTCTCTCTTTCTGGCTTTCTCTTTCTTTTTTTTTCTTTCTAACTCTCTTTCTCTCTCCCTCTCTCTCTGTCTGTCTGTCTGTCTGTCTCTGTTTCTTTCTCTCTCTCTGTCTCTCTCTCTATCTCTCTGTCTGTCTGTCTGTCTGTCTCTCTCTCTCTCTCTCTCTCTCTCTCTCTCTCTCTCTCTCTCTCTCTCTCTCTCTCTCTCTCACACACACACACACACACACACACACACTTATTCTACCTTACGGTGAGTCCCTTCAAATGTGGTCACGTGACATGGCAAAAGGACTCGCGAACGGGAACAAAATCGCCGTGTTACTGATTGCTCTTATCTTACCTTGTCAGGGGAGCATTGTCTTTGTTGGACTTTTGTTGTTGTTGTTGTTGCTTTTTGTGTGGGTTATTTAGGGGTGGGGGTGTCTGGGGTGAGAGGGTAAGGGAGTGGGTAGAAAGTGGAGAGAGAGGGGGGAGGGGGAGAGCAGGTGGAGACAGAGGATTAGGTGGTGGAGAATGAGAGGTTAGGGAGGGAGAGAGGGGGGAGGAGAGAAAGGGGAAGATAAAGAGTTGGAGAGGGAAAGAAAGAGAGAGAGAAAGAGTTGGAGAGGGAAAGAAAGAGAGAGAGAAAGAGTTGGAGAGGGAAAGAAAGAGAGAGAGAAAGAGTTGGAGAGGGAAAGAAAGAGAGAGAGAAAGAGTTGGAGAGGGAGAGAGAGATAGTGATAGTGATAGAGATAAATATAGAGAGATAGAGAGAGGGGGGAGAGGAAAAAAAAGAGAAAGAAGAGAAGAGAAGAGAAAAGAAGAGAAGAGAAGAGAAAGAGACGTTTCTCTCTCGTCCAAGAATGACTAGATGATTTGTCTTTTTTTTTTATTCGAGTAACTGCTGTGGCTGCCTGTCGTACCCAAGTTAACAAACTGAATTTATCTGAATACATTTATTTGATTGAAAAAAAAACAAATCGAGTTATTCGGAGATGTAGGTATGTATCATTGTGCAGGGTAACTAAACCATTTCAACAAGACATGAACATTTATTAAATAAATACTTGGAATATACAAGCAAACAATCTTATGGTTAATATTGCAACAGACAAACAGGACATGACAGTTACATAACAGATTAAAAATACACATGGACAAACGACAACAACAAAACGAGCGAGGCCGGTAGCAATCAAGGTCTTAAACCACATAAACCCGTGAGGTTGTTAAATTACACTATTTCCCGTGCCAGTTAAGATAGGTGCTTTAATAAAATCCTATAATACACGTTATACTTAACTTCGGAGACTAATGGGCGGATCACGAGCAGAACAAATAAAACCGGCCGACATCCAAAGGTACAAGATCCTGCGACCTGCCCCAAGCTGCAACACAATCCTTCTGATGGCGCCGAGCAGTACCCCCACTCATCCACATGGGTATGAGGGTATATGGCTATGGTGGTGAACGCCATCTAACAATAGGGCAGTCAACAAGAAAACGGGCAGTCCATCTGAGCGTATGCCCTCACATATGGAAAATGTTTGTACAATGTCAGGGCGATTATTCAAAATACAGGCTAAAATTTACACTAAACGAATATATATATATATATAAAACTACCATTTTGGACGAACAAACAAGAACAATTATACAACGGATACTAAAACTGAACAAAGGAAAAAAAACAACTAAAACAGGTAAGGACAAACAAAACACGAAACAAAAAAATCAGACGAAGCACTAACGGCATGCAAAACATCAACCGACTATGGCACCTAGCTTCCATCACGATTCATTCACCACACCCCCATTCTAGTGAACTTTTCATCATCGAATATCAAATTAACCAATCACTTATTTCAAATGAGGGGTGGGGGTTGATGGAAGTGTGGTGTGCTGCATCCACCCACCCACCTCGCTCCCCCCCCCTACTATCACCGTTCGATGTTAATACTATGTAAGTAATGTTATAATGACGTTTTATGTTACTTCGAATGTCGCCACCAGTGTTTGGATTACGTGTTACGTGTTACGTGTTACGTGTTAATTCTGTGTCAACACGCAAGCATTGCTATGAAGAGAATGACATTTGATATTAATACTGACCCCGCAAGCAGCATTATGATTATTTGATGTTAATACCACGCAAGCAGTGCTTTAATTACGCCTGATATTAATATTAACCTGCAAGTTTTGCTATGGAGAGATTTATTTTGGTCGGCCAGACAGATATTGCAAAGAACAAATTTTGGAGTCTATAGATATCGAGACATGTGTTGCTGTTGATTTGTTACTGTTGTTTGTGTTAGGCTATTGTGGTTGATAGAAGGAGTGAGTCGTTATAGTGTTAAACGCGTGTTAAATTGTGACGGAAAGCCGTGTGAGGGTTGTTGGTAGAGGGGGGAGGGGGGAAGATTGTTTGCTTGTTTGTTTCTACACTTCCTCCCTTCCTCACTCCCACCTCTCTCTCTCTCTCTCTCTCTCTCTCTCTCTCTCTCTTTCTTTCTCTCTCTCTCTCTCTCTCTCTCTCTCTCTCTCTCTCTCTCTCTCTCTCTGGTACGGGATAGATTTGAATCGAAGAATTATATGTTTCATTTCTCTCTTCCTCCCTCCCTCCTTCTCTCTCTCTCTCTCTCTCTCTCTCTCTCTCTCTCTCTCCCTCTCCCTCTCCCTCCCTCCTTCTCTCTCTCTCTCTTTCTTTCTTTCTCCCTTCCCCACTTTCTCCCTGTATCACTCCCTCTCAGGTTCAGTGATATTGATATGAATATTTATGCCAGTTTTGGATTTATAATGATTGATGTTTGTAATTCATAATTGGTACTTGATAATAATCTATAATTTGTAATCTATGATTTACGATTTGTAATTCAGATTATTCATAATTTGTAATATATATTCATTCATAATTTGTCATATATCATATGACTGGCGCTTAGGGGAGCAGGATTGGGGGGGGGGGGGGGGGGGGGGGGGGGGGGGGGGGGGGGGGGGGGGGGGGAGCGACCAGGCTCCTCCTTGACCCCCGAGCGTACGGTGGTTGTGGGCGTACCAACTACCGCGCCGGTTACCAAGCGGCCTACGACCTCCACTTGGTCGACGATGCGTCCGTCGGTGGGTAGGTCTATGAACTCTTTTTTATGCATTTTACGATCATTTTATTTTTTTTTTCTACGTTGTACGGTTTTATGTAATCTTTTGTGTGGGAGGTTTTTATTTTTTGTGATTGTTTCAGATTTTTGTAGAAGTAATATTGTTGCTCTTATCATAATTATCTTTATTATTATTATTATTATTATCATTATTATTGTTGTTATTATTATCATTGTCATCGTTTTTGGCTGCTTCATCATTATCATTATTGTTATTACTTGTGTCATTATCATTATCCTTATTCTTATTACTGT
>BOPN01008213.1:15000-22500 GCA_017312705.2 Penaeus japonicus | reverse complement strand
TCCCTGAAATGTTCAAGAAAGCAATAATCTGTCTCATTCCAAAACCAGGAAAGCCACCAAATAGAGTTGAAAACTTTAGACCAATTTCACTCCTTGAAATCCCTGGAAAGTTGCTGGAGAAGATTATCAACCAATGGAAGATAAAAACACCCTCAATGAATACCTATACGGTTCTAGAAAAAGCAGGGGCACAGCAGCCGCAATAACAGTTACACATGAGCAAGTAGCAAATGCACTAGCTGATAAAAATCAATGCACCATCATACTAAGGGACGTCTCTAAAGCATTTGATAAAGTCTGGCACGGCGGGTTAAGACCTGCTCAGATCAGGCTCGGAGAATATTTCGGATAGCCGATAAGCCTGCTGAGTGGAGTTCCCCTGGGGAGTGTACCATCTCCATATTTGTACATTCTATATACATCAAACCTGCCACCAACAACTCACCATCATAACTATGTGTCTTATGTCGATGACATCACTGGAATAGTAACACACCCAAATAAATCAAAGATAATTATGACAGCCGCCGCCACGATCTCCTCTGGCTCTTGTGAGAAGACCGAGGCGAAGGATAGAGAAGTGAGTGAAGACGGACTATCTTACAAACTCGCCTAAGATTCGCTGTTTATTTATCATGAATGTGTGTGTGAGGTCAATGCCCTCGACACAAAGGGATACTACGAAGACGGGTTTAAGGTAAGGTATCCAAGGCAAAAGGGATAAGTATATCCAAGTATACCGAAACAGTATATATAAGAAAACAGGAGTCACTTCACTTCTCACATCTGATGCCACGATGAAGAGCATGACGACTGACTGCCTCTAAGGATCTCTGGTGTTGGGTATAAGTAAGAGGAACTTAGACACTTTTATGGTAAATTAACTTAGGTATGGCAAATACATATACTAAATATGTAAAACCGGAAGGGCAGAAAAATAACAACAAAAAGCGAAACAAACACTGTGAGGTGCGTTTCATAGAGAAAAACAACCTCAACAGACAACTGAGATAGCCCCTCACTGTTAAACTCGGACTGATTTCCCTTTCTTTAGCTAGCTTCTCCAAACTTTCTCCATTCAACATGGTATCCATGTCTTTCTCATTTCGTTCGTTTCTTTACTTGTCCTATCTGCTCAGTTGCACACCAATCGCTGCTACTGGCAATTAACAGCGACAGGGTTGAAACTTTGCAGATTTACCATCCCCCCTCCCCTCTCTCCCGAACTCCCTTTCGGAGAGAGGGAAAGGTCGGGATGGTTGGTTTTGGATTTTTGCCTGCTATATATTAGTTCATTAGTATATTGGGTCGGGGGGGGGGGGGGGTTCTGTCTCGCTCTAGGTAGACTTCTAGGCCACCACCGATGTTCCTCTTCTGTGTTTATTTGTTGCAATTACTTGCTGGTATCGTTTCAGCTTTGTTAAAGTGCTGTTGGCGATGTTGATTTATTCTTTTACGTGTGTTGCGATTCCCGTGTTGGTTATTTTTAGTCCCATTAGCTTTCCTGTCTTGAGTAGCCAACATCTATACTTGGGGTTAGGGGTTTCCAGGCTTTGTTCTTGCTGCTGGTATAATTAAGAATTTATTTTTATTCGTTTTGATCTTCCAGGCTCTGTCTGTTGCGAATCTAAGGAATTGTTTCTGTGGAGATGGATGGGATATAATTTGTGTTATGTCATCGGCATACATAATGTAATCACTATCCCTTGCTGGAGGTGGAATTGGGGATATATATATTGTATATAGTCGGTGAGAGGACACTCGCCTGTGGGACTCCACTTTCCAGTGTGAATTCCTGGCCTATTATTTGTCCTACTCTCAGGTTAGCCTTCCTTTCTCGTAGAAAACTTAAGAGTATTTTTGTCAGTGGATGGGGTAGGTCTGATTGATGTAGGCGGTGTTGTATGCCAAGGTGCCATACTTTGTCAAGGGCCTTGGCAACGTCATGAAGAACAATGTTCACCTTTTTGTTTGCTAGGGCAAGGGCTTTTTCTTCATATGCAATGGCTATTGCGGTAGTTGTTCCTCGTGACTGGAATATTTAAAAGGTGATTATTCTCTAGATGGGTTTGAAGGTGGTTGTTAATCTGTCGTTCTAGAATCTTTCCTAGTATCTCAAGAAGCAAGATAGGTCTGAAATTTTCCGGCCTGTTTGGCGGTTTTCCTTCCTTTAGTATGAGGGTTACCAGGGCGGTTTTGAAATGACTTGGGAAATGGCCAGGTGCTAGGGCGGTATTATAGATGGTTATTAGCCTCTAGTCTGTTTTTCTTATTTGGGTGCTTTGTTTTTCATGCGTTGTTGTTGCCAAAACTCTTGGGTTCCTTGTTTTTGAAAGGTTGGTGGTGAGGTTAACCTATTTGGCATTATATAGGGATCTACAGGCTTCAGTTAGTTTGTCTCTTGTTTGGATATATTGATGCCTGAGTTCTTGGTTCCACCCCCTTAAGTTGGCAAGTTCTCTTATGCCCTGTTACAGGGCTTGTAGAAGCTGTACTTCTGGAGAGTTGGCAGGGTGTAGTATGACTATAGATTTTTAGAGGGATGCAGGCCTCCTTAGCTTCCCGAATATCATCGTACCATCTATTGATTTCCTGGTCGATCTCCCATCTAGCTCACACAGGGGTTTGTCCTCTAGTTGTTTGAATCTATTCCAATCCGCTTTGTTGTAGTCAGGATTTGTCGGAATGGGGATTCGTGGATAGGTCTAAGATGATTGGCAAGTGGTTGCTGGTGGTAATGTTTCCCGGTGTAAGGCGGATATTAAGGAGTCTATTTCTATCTATTTCAGAGCACCTTATCTGGACTTGTCGCCGAGTTGCGACGTATCAAAGTAGGAAGGTCTGGGTACAGATGGTTTAGTCGGCCGTCTGATGTTAGTCTAGATACATTGGTGCCGACGTTGTTATTGTCAGCATGTCCCAGCATTCTATGTCTTGCATTTAGATCCCCTTCTATGTACACAGGCTTTTGCAATCTTAGTAACCTGAGTATATCAGGATATGGTAAGAAAGGGCGATGAGGTGGTAGGTAGCAAGTCGATTGCCAGAAATTCTGGGTCAAAATCGTCAATAATGCGGTGTGGTATTCCATGTTTGATTACAATAGCCACTCCATCAACTCTTTCCCCTGACTTGTTATGTTGGTAAATGTTAAAGGGAAAGATTTTTAGTCATTGTCTGCAAGTCCGCGGCTGGTTAGGAGGAGGATGTCAGGGTTCTGGGATATGTAGGTGTTACACAACTCGTTTTTTCTTGGGTGCCAGTGCAGGATATTATGCTGTAGTACTCTTATGTTTGTCATTTGGCTGTCTTGGATGACGGTCGTAGCGTCTCTGAGTATTCGTTTCTAATGCCTTTTAGTTTGTGCTTGCCTAATATTATGCTCCTGTTGTTCTCAATGGATCCTGCTTCGAGGTAAGTTTCGGTTTGTAAATGTGAATTTAAGGTAACCTGTTTTGATTTCTTTTCCTATGATTATATTGTCGTAATTAATGTATTTCTTAGGGACATGTACATATATTTGTAATCCTAGATCTTTCGGATCGGGTGGAATTCCCCCATATAGTAATTTTGTGACCGGTTTCTGTTTCTTCTGCTCCATGCTGTTTTCTGTTGGGTCTCTTGTATTTATTTCAAGTTCTTCCCCTTGGTTAGCTCTGGCCGTGTCCATTTTCAAGATAGCAGCTTCTAGAGTTTGGACATGAGATTGCACGATTGTGGTGCTGGCTATGGAGATCAATGGGTGTCTAATTTTTTGGCGGACAGAGAGTTCATCATCTTTATTTCCAGTTATGATAGATTTTGAGGTTTGTTGGTCTATGGGTGATTTGCTGGAAGGTTGTTGAGGGGGTGGGATGATCTGAAAGATTGCTCCCGCGTCTACATCATTCAGTAGATCAACCTAAGGTATGTTAGCAGTTCTGAGCCCTTTCTTTACCTCTTCTGCATAAGAATCTGGTTTGGCCAGGCTTGCTAAGTGAGCATTTATTAGTACTACCAAAACTTTGAGAGGTTGAGTAATGTTAGTATTTGTTTTGGGGTTGCTCGTTCTAGTGCTGCATCTGCAGATTTTTTTTTTTTGCGACCATGCTGTATGGAAGCTCTGATTTTACTTTCTCCTTGTTTTGTTTTCTCACTTTCTATTTTCTTTATTATTTCCTTCCTGACATTACATTTACCTGATAGGGTCCCAGTGTTTTCTCCACAGTTTACGCACTTTGGGTTCTTGTTGGGGCAGTCTCTACAGATTTTTTTGTCCTTGTTTGGACAAATAGTTTTTTTTATGTATGTACAAGTAGCACACCATGCACTGTGGCACATTAGTGTACCACTTGTATTCTATATTCCTAGGTGGTATTGAAAACAAGAAGAGGCACAGACCCGTTTGCTCAATCCTATCTGCCATAGCCATTGTCCGAAGTCGGACTTTGATAATGTGCGGCTTCTCCGTTATGTAGACATCATCTACCTAGACCATGACCCAATGATCCACTTGCAAGTCCGCATCAAGGCAAAATGTTAACTCAACTTCAGTTAAGGTGTGACACTCCTCGCAACAGTCTGTTGCTAGGACCCCTCCTCAAAGCTGCTAAATGGAGGGCTCGATACTCATGGCCTCCGACCCAGTGTCCAGGAAACGCACCACATTAGTTCTGTTAAGGTTCAGGTCCACTATGGGGCCATCCAGTTAGGGTTGGAGTTGTTACTGAAGCCACCTTTTCTGATTGGTGATCTACTCCCCTGGGTGGTTTAGCCAGCAGTGCTGGGTGCCTGGGCACCCTGGCCCACAGGAAAGGGACAAGCATTCCTATAGTGGCTGGTTCTGCAAATATTAGGTCATCAGCATGGTGACTTGCAGCTTGATATGTGCATCACTTTGCTTGGTCTTGTTGGGGAATTGTCTTCTGCCTAATTGTACTTGTCTCAACGGCAAATGAGATGGTCCCTGCCTCTCCAGACATGTACTGCATATGATATTGTATATCCCATGTCTTGCATTCCACACACACTAGACAGTATCAGCCATTTGTGCTAGCGAACTGTCATCCCTGAAGGCTAGGATGTCACGAAGCCATGGGGATAAGCCACCAACAAATACCCTGTAGATCGACTCGTCTAGATCACCAATGGCTACTGGCTAGTCCCAGTAATCCTGGTATACAGTACTCTGGATCTCCAAGAAAAAGTTCATAGGCACCTGTTCAACAGCCATACTAATATTCATAGAGCACTTTAAAGAAATCTGCTGTGGTACAAGTACCACAGAAAGTCTTGCAGATTTGGTCTTTGAATTCTTGATAATGCGTTCGGCATGGCCTTTGCAGCTGGTCTTGGCAACGTGAATGAACATATCAGGAGTAGGTGGCTTCACTAAGTTTTCAATGAATCTTATCTAACCTTCAACCTCTTGATTCTTGAGGAAGGGTTTTGCTGCTGTTACCTTCCCCCTAAACTCTGGTATCTTGGCTTTGAGAAAAAATGTATTGCACGGGTCTCAGAAATATTTGCTGAAGGATAGTATGAAGAATCTAGGTGGCGATGATCTGCAAGGGGCCGTGGAAGATATTGGTTTTGAGAGTGGGCCGCATGGTGATCTGGACGCTGCTGCAGAACTGGGTGCTGGTAAATAGAGTTGAGAGTAAAGCGATTCTGTGGCACTTCATTACGAGTCCCAGGCTTGAGGATCAGGCTTGATATTCCTACAAGGCAGTGGCTGGGATAGATCTTGGCCACTGGCTAAACAGCTTTGGGGGCGGTCATACAAGGCGTCCCTTGGCTGGCATATATCCTTGGGTTGCTTTTCTGCTCTCCTAGATGGACAAAGGGATTGCTCAAGACCTCTGCTTGCTTCATGTAATGTGACCTCTGAGTCTCCATTCCAAAAACCTGGATCATTACAGTTTTGTCGCAGCAGGACCTGTCAACTCGGTTGTGTTGACACTGGTGACCTCCTTACTTCCAGGTTACAGCTCGTTCTTGTCGGTGGTGACAAACACTGCCTTGCGCTTCCCCTCCATCATTGTCAGGATTCTGGTGGCCCACACGCGGTGCCTACTGTCCTGTTGATCTTGTCTAGGCAGCCGGTTAGGTAGCTTCACAGCCTTCACCCTCTTGGAGTTGGTAGCTTCGAGGCCGAGGGTTAATGCTGGTATTGCTTGCCTGACCAACCATGTTCCAGGAGAAACCTCTCTATCATGCTGGTCACGATTCATAGGCTGCAACTATTGCGTGGCTGTTGAAAGCATCAGTGAGGGTGGCATGTGTTAAGACTGCTCGCTAATAACTTCACTGCTAGGTCCGCTGGAAGCAGGAACAGGCAGTGCCAGTTCAATCATATCTAGCAGCTGTTGATGACGTTCTATGGTCTGTTGGCGCTCCTCCACCATCTGCTGGTGCTGCATCCTACGCTGGACCTCTTCAAACTTCTTCTCCAACTCTCTCATCTGCTAGTCCATCTGCTCGCTCCCTTGCTTCATTTGTTGCATGGTTTCCTCATGCATAGTGAGATCTGCTACCATTGCGGCGCCTTCCATGCGGAGATACGGCTGAGAACGACCTACAACAATAGGCAGTAATACTCCTTCAGGGGATATAGTAAGCGAGGAGGGCTGGCTGATAGGATTACATACACCTCTTCTTACAGGTAGTTTCTTTGTCCCCCTTTGTGGTATAGGTTAAGTAGTATAATACACAACGGCTCAGTACAATTGCAAGTCAATTACACGAACAGGTATAGGCAATAATAAAAACTGATGAAGAGGAGGACAGTATGTAATCAAATAAATAATAAGCCAGAGTAAACAGTATTCTAGCGAGAGATGAGTCTCAAACAATCAAAAACATAATACGTAAACTCGAACCTCCCAAAGGACAATACCACAGCAAAAGGTGAATACCATAGCGAAATTAAGAAGGGTTGCCACAGCTGAAAGAGGTTACACCGCAGCAAAAAAAAAAAAAAAAAAAAAAAAAGGATACCTCAGCCAAAGGGGTTGACACAGCAAGAAAAGGCTTACTACAGCAAAAGGGGTTACCACAGTACAAAGTTACAACTGCAAAAGTAGACGTCACAGCAAAAGGGGTCATCATAGCAACAGGGGTTATCACAGCAACTGTGGTTATCAAAGCAACAGGGGTTATCACAGGAATCGGGGTTATCACAGCAAAAGGGGTCATCATAGCAACAGGGGTTATCACAGCAACTGTGGTTATCAAAGCAACAGGGGTTATCACAGCAACAGGAGTTATCATAGCAACAGGGGTTATCACAGCAACAGCGGTTATCCCAGCAACTGGGGTTATCACAGCAACCAAGGTTATCACATAAACAGGGGTTACGACAGCAAGAGAACGCAACAGTAAATGTGATAAAACAGTAATTGTTAAAAAGGCAACACCATCCCCTCTCTCGACACGCACTAACACGGGACTCTAACACTGGCACGAAATGCAGCTTTTAAGGGGAAAATGGTTAAACTGAAGAAATATATCCCTAAACTA
>BOPN01008212.1:42500-45000 GCA_017312705.2 Penaeus japonicus | reverse complement strand
CTCATCTGATGCCTCCTCACCCCCTCCCCCCCCCCCCCCCCCCCCCCCCCCCCCCCCCCCCCCCCCCCCCCCCCCCCCCCCCACCACCCCATTCCCGACCAGCAAACGCGGACAGGCCCTTGAGGAGAGCAGGTGTGAAGGGCGACAGGTGTGTGGCCCTGGCAGAGGTATCCTTGCTTCCTTGTGTTGCTTGCACTTTGCATATGCATGGCCTTTGTGAGTCTGTCTGTCTGTCTGTCTGTCTGTCTGACTGTCTGCGTTTTCGTCGCAGGGAAGAGGGTGTGGGTGGGTGGGTGGGTAGGTGGGTGGGTGGTTTGAGGTGGGCTTTCATCTCTTAAACTGATTTTTTTTTGGGGGGGTGGTAGGGGGGGGGTGCATGATTTGTCTCTCGAGCTGTTTCTTTTTTTTTATGTCTGCTTCTATGATTTTCTTCTGTCGTTTTTTCTTTCTCTATTTGCACGGTCATGCAACACGAATATTCAGAAAAAAAATCAAATACTCACACACACACACACACACACACACACATATACATATATATATATATATATAGATATATATATATATATATACATATATATATATATATATATATATATATATATATATATATATATATATATATATGTGTGGATATATATATATATATATATATATATATATATATATATATATATATATATATATATATATATATATATATATATATATATATATACATATATATATATATATATATATATATATATATATATATATATATATATATATATATATATATATATATATATATATATATATATATATATATATATATATATGCATATACCAGAGCAGGAAAATTCCAAAGCCATGTCCAATATGCAAGACAAATCATTACTGAATATTCAGACACACACACACATACATTTACGCCTGGTTGAACACAATGGAGATACATATTTTCTTTAGATAAATGAACAAGGAGCTGAGTAAGTATCACTCTGTTCTCCTCGACTTCCTAGACTTAATTAATCATTTATAAAAAGAAAGAAATTAATAGATGAATAAAGTATACGAATAAAATCTTATTAATGTGACTCTTGCCTCAACATCCTGTGATAAAAAAAAAAAAAAAAAAAAAAAAAATGGTTTTAAAAATAACATATACAGACACCAGGATATTACGTAAGCCTTACCAACCGCAAATCCACGATTCTAAGTGCATATGTTGGTTCGTAGCGGGGGAGGGGGAGGGAAGAGTGGAGGGGGAGGGAAATGTGGAGGGGGAGGGAAATGTGGAGGAGGAGGGAAGTGTGGAGGGGGAGGGAAATGTGGAGGAGGAGGGAAGTGTGGAGGGGGAGGGAAATGTGGAGGAGGAGGGAAGTGTGGAGGGGGAGGGAAATATGGAGGGGGAGGGAAGAGTGGAGGGGGAGGGAAATGTGGAGGGGGAGGGAAATGTGGAGGAGGAGGGAAGTGTGGAGGGGGAGGGAAATGTGGAGGGGGAGGGAAGTGTGGAGGGGGAGGGAAGGGGAGCACACTGGTGTTCTAAAAGGGGAGGGACGAGGGGAGGAGGGAAGAAAGGAGGGAGGAAAGGAGGGAAGGAGGGAGGGATGGACTAAGGAGAAAGAGGGAGGAAGGAGAAAGAGGGAAGGAGGGAGGAAAAGCAAGGGAGGGATTTGGAGGGAATAGGGGAAGAGGGGAGGAGAGGAGGAGGAGGAGGGGAGGAGAGGTGGGGAGAGAGGGAGGGAGAGAGGGGGAGACATATGGAGAGGACGAAGAGAAGAAGAGGATATAAGGTGGAAGGATGGGGAGGGAAAGGGAGGGAAGGGGAGTGAAAGGGAGGAGTGGGGAAGGGGAGAAGAAAAGAGGTGGGGGGGAAAGAAGGGAAAGGAGGGAGAGGGAGAGGGGGGAAGGGAGGAAATGGAAGGGGGGGGGGGGAGTGGTTTCCTGTGATCGTGTTAAGGAGTCATGATATGAACATTTATTTTGGCGTTTAATTCCGCGAAATAAAATAAAATGAAATTATGATATAACTTATGATGTGCTGTGTATGTGTGTTTTGATGTATGTGATGCATGTGCGTTGGCCAAGTGTCTACATGAACGAACATACATACACACGTACGCACACACACAAATGAGTACACATGACCACAGGCACACACATAAAGAAAAATACATACACATAAATAAAAACACACACACAGACTCAAAACCACACACACACATACACACACAAAGAATTACACATAATACACACACACCCACCCACACACACACACACACACACACACAAACACACACAGACACACACACACACAAACACACACACACAAACACACACACACAAACCCCAACACACACACATGTCTACAAACAAGCATGATTCACGCATGTACAATTTCCCAAAATGTCTCGTTCTGCGGTTACCCCGTGAACGAAATCTTCTGGAACTTCAAGGACAAAAAGAACTCAACTGAATTGTAAAAAAAAAATGCAAGATGACTCGTCCATGCAAC
>BOPN01008211.1:12500-25000 GCA_017312705.2 Penaeus japonicus | reverse complement strand
TTACCACACAAACACAGGAATACATAGTTATTTACATTTTCCCCTTGAAATATGATGTTGGGAAGACAATACGATATACTCTCTCTCTCTCTCAACTAAATCTTGATAGTTTTAATTTTGGACTCAGACTGAAATCGAAATGAAAGGAGTTCAGGTCCAGGTACGCCTATAAGTATATAACATGATGCCATCATTAATATCTTGTCGTCAAAAAGTTATTTCCTTTATCAGTAATTTTGTTTTCCGATTACAATAAATTGTGATTTGCATCATTCCCTCAAATATTGGTTTTATTTTATTCCTAATTATATAGATATTTCCCTATTTCTAATTATATATTTAAATAATTTGAATAATGATTTTGTAACCTAGCATCACTACATCCTATGGTTGTATTGTTTGTTGCTGTTGATATATGCTTAACTAATATGGCTGTAAATGAGATATTCAGTTGTTGTTGTTTTTCAGGGACAATTATACGTCACTATTGTAATCTCATTATTAGCTTTGCTGTATTTATTGTATCATTATTGATTTCTATATTTTCTAAAAGGCACTGTCTAGCTTTCTTCTATGATATACTTTGCATATATCATTTATTTGAATACCAGTATAATTTTCATAACATTCCGGTCCTTCAATAAAGATTCTTGCGTTATATGCTTACGTACATCATATTCGATCGAATAATTGATTCATTATTGACTGATACTTTTATTTATTTATTTATTTTTTTTACATCATGCAAGTAAATTGCATTGCTTATAAGATTTTAACTTTATTTATTGCATTCATAATTACTGAATGAATTCCAATGAAAACTAAGCTAATTCAGTGACCGAATTGTAGACCAGTGAGATATTGGCCTTAGAATATGTTTGAATACTAATTTCATGTGACCGGAAAATTTCCCTTAATTGATGAATTTTAAAAACTATTCTCGGAGGCTCGCAGCTTTCACCAGAAATAATCTACATTTCCAGGCCCACTTGCCCGGGCGGTTTTGGCTCCCAGACTGACCCTGGATGCAATTGCAGTGAACAGCAAGGCTTTTACTGATTTCAAAAAACAAGAAAAACCTTTGGCATGAATGCTGAACTAATTATGAACAAAACAACGAAGGGAAATACAGAAAACATGAATTTATCGAAGGCTTATTCCCTTTATTCCTTCTTGTTTACGTCCTAAAGAAACAATATAGCAAGAAAGTTTTGGGCATTTTCGTTTTTCCTATATTTCCCAGCGTTGTTTTGTTTACATTTTGTTTACATCGCGGGAAGTGAAATACATTAAGAGGAACCGAATGCAAGGTACAAGTTGCACTCAGTCGTGACGGATTGGATTCTGCCAATAATGATGACAGTAACAATAACTATTGTGATAAAAAAAAAAAAACGATAATGACATTGATGATATTAATCTTATGATAATTATGATGATAATGATATTGATGATAGTGGTAACAATAATAATGATAGCAATAATAAGGATGATGAAAAAATAGGGATAGTAGTAATAATGACCATGAAAATAATAATAATAATAATGATAATAATAGTATTAGTCATAATGATAATAAGTACAGCATCATAATGATGAAAATATAAACCGTAGAGCAACGATTAGAATACTAAAGGCAATGAATTATAACCAAAGTAATGAGTATGCATGATCGCTGTTGATCATAACCAAAGAATTGATAACGATGATGATAGTAGTGATAACTACAACGATGATAATGGTAAAGATAATGACAATGATGATGATATCATATCATGATTATCCTTATCATTATCATTATTTTGCCATTATTTTTTTATTATTTTTTTTTCTTATTATCATCGTCAATGTTATCATTAGTATTGTTATTATCATTACAATAATTTTATCATCGTCACAGTTGTCATTATCATCCATTATCATTACTGTTATTATTATTATCATTACTGTTATTATCATTATCATGATTATGATTATTGTTATTATCTTTTTGTTATCATTATTAATACTATTGTAATTATATATATATATATATATATATATATATATATATATATATATATATATATATATATATACATTGAGGTCAGGTCAGGTCAAAGAAACATGCTACTGGTGAACATGTAAACCAGTACTACCTGTTCATGGTCGGGTGGTCGGCGACTAAACCGGCTCCCCCATCTGATAAGATCAGCTTGCTGAATCTTATCTTATGGGAGGGTGTTTGGACACCCAGCAGGACTAAAAACAAAATCTGTCAAAGGGCGGAGGAGCTAAAAGAGAGCAAACGGCCATCCACACCATGCATTAGGCAGCAGTGATGCAAGTTTTCCTTTTTCTGGCGGAAAAGCCTTCTTTGACCAACGGCAGACTAAGGATAACAGAGGACAAAACAAATATCTTGCTTTTTTTTATTCCCTGTACTGCTGTAGTGATGTGCTTCGCCCCAGCCATCCCTCCAGGACAAATACACTAGTTTCCCCTTGTTATCGCCACGAGGGGGAAGAGGCGCCGAGAGGTGGCGTTGCCCTGGAGGGCCGACCACTTACTCCCTCCCTGGAAGGACGACCTGCAACTGACTCACTCCCTGGAAAGGAGCCCTTAAATACCCCTGCGAGGCTCCATACTGGATCGGTCGGGGCCCAGGATAAAAACGGCCGCGCCGTCACTTGATGCTCACAGGGGTGGCGGTGTTAAGTGGACTACTGATGGGCAAACTGAGAAAGAACAACAGCTGGCGAAAAAGAACATATGCATTGGCACTTGGAACGTAAGATCACTAAAAGATGAGGGAAAACTATTAGTGTTGGTAAATGAGATCTCTACCATCTCTTGGAATGTTTTGGGAGTTTCAGAACTTAGATGGACTGGCATTGGAGAAACGAGCACAGAAGATGGACACAAGTTGTGGTACAGCGGTGACGAGAAAACACATGTAAGAGGCGTAGGAGTGCTAGTTGAAAAAAGAAACAGCAAAGTCAATGATCGAATGTACACCTGTATCTGACAGAATAATTGCAATTAGACTAAAAGGAAAGCCCCGCAATATGACAATCATTCAGATATATGCACCAACATCAGACAGCGAGGACGAAGAGATTGAACGGTTCTACCAAGATCTAGAACAAACCATCAAGGAGAAAGCAAAGAAAGATATTCTTGTAATACAAGGGGATTGGAATGCTAAGATCGGATATAAGGAAAGCACTGGATGGGAAGGAACTATTGGAGATTTTGGAGTAGGAACAAGAAATGAAAGAGGTATAATGCTACTAGAATTTGCCAAAAGACATCACTTAGTTGTGGCTAATACTCTCCATAATCATAAACTATCGAGAAGAACAACGTGGCATTCACCAGATGGAGTCACACATTATCAAATAGATTATAGTCTTGTGGACAGAAGATTCCAAGCTGGAATAAACAGACCCAAAGCGAGAACTTTAAAAAAAACGGATATTGGTAGTGATCACGGCCCAGTTATGATGACATTCAGAATGCGACTCTCTAAAGAGAAGAAGGTTTCACAGAGACGCACAAAGTTTGACTTGGAAAAGCTGAAAGACAGGGAAGTAGCAGAAAAGTATAGAAGTGAACTGGCGGGGAGATTTGCACCACTCTTGTTGCTCACAAATGAAGAACCACAGCAGCTCTGTGACCAGTTCACTGACATAACTTTCAACACAGCAAATGAGATTTTAGGAAAAGCCAAACCAATTAAAAGACCATGGATAACACCAGAAATCCTACAAAAGTGTGAAGAAAGAAGAGAACTAAAGAAAAATAGATTTACCAACAATGAAAGTCTGGGCCAGTATAGAAGGGCAAACAAGGAGGTAAAAAGAGCTATCATCAAAGCAAAAGATAATTGGGTTGAAAAACAAGCTGAGGATATTGAACAAAGCTTAGCAGTAAACAATTCTAGAAAAGCCTACAGTGTAATCAAGAGCTTAACAAAGGAGAAGACAGGAAGAACAAATGTAATAGAAGATAAAACCGGTCAGCTGTTAACAAATAACACCGAAGTGACAGCTAGATGGAAAGAATACTGCCGCGAGTTGTACCAACATCAAGCAGACGTTGATAGAACAGTATTAGCAGAGGCTACATCAGAGGGAGAACCAGAACCAGTCATCTTAGAATCGGAAGTAAGGGCAGCAGATTATAAAGTTGAAAATGAATAAAGCACATGGATATGACAACCTTCCAGCAGAATAAATTAAGTGCGGTGGAGATCCCATTATCAATACCTTACATCTTCTGTGCAACCGAATACTCCAAACTGGTAAATGGCCTACACAATGGACCCAGTCCATTCTCATTCCTATCCCAAAAAAAGAAAATGAATAAAAAATGTAGTGAACATCGCACAATCAGTCTTATAAGTCATCCTACCAAAGTCTTACTCACCATCATCCTAAATAGAATAAAACCGGGAATTGAAGCTAGATGATTCATATGCTGGCTTCAGAAAAGATTGAAGCACAGTGGAACAAATTCTTAATTTAAGGCTCCTTTGTGAAAGTCAGAGAAATCATCAGAAGAATGTTTTCCACAACTTTATTGACTTTAAAAAAGCATTCGATAGGGTATGGCACGAAGCGCTATGGCATACAATGGCCAAGTATAACATCAACCAGGGTATGACTAGGCTTATCCAAGAATTATATGAGAATGCGAAAACAACAGTTATGGTAGGTAACAACTACAGCGAATGGTTCGAAAGTACAGTGGGCGTTAGACAAGGATGCATTCTGTCTCCGACACTTTTCAATTTGTTTTGGAAATAATAATGCAAGATGCCCTTGATTTTTTTTTTCAGGAGGCATAAAGTGTACAGGACATGTAGTTAACAACTTACGGTTTGCTGATGACATAGACTTGATAGCGGAAGATGTGGAAGAATTAGCAGAAATAACAAGACGACTGGATGAAACATTACACAGGTATGGAATGGAAATTAGTGCAGAAAAAAGTAAAATAATGGTCAGTGGGAGGAACATCAATCGAAACGTACTGGTCCATGTTAGAGGAGAACAACTAGAACATGTGTCAGAATTCAAATATCTAGGTGCAACATTAACAGAAAATGGGACCAGCGAAATTGAAGTTAAACATCGTTTAGGAATGGCACCAAGTGCTTTAGCTAGATTGGAATCTATTTGGAAAATGAGAAGTATTAGCATGAAAACAAAAATTAAACTACTAAACTCGATGGTAAAAAGCATTTTAATGTATGGATGCGAGAGTTGGACAATAACTGATAAGATCTGGAAAAAGGTGGAAGCTTTTGAAATGAAATGTTACAGAAGGTTGCTAGGAATAACATGGAGAGAGAGGCGAACAAATAGCTATGTCTGGAATAAGATAATAGAACATTTTACCACAGAAAAGGACAGGCCAGAAGCATTCATGCGCACTATCGCCAAACGCAAACTTCAGTTCTTTGGACACCAGATCAGGAGAAATAAAACAACAAAGTTTCTCATACAAGACTACTGTGAGGGGACACGCCAACAAGGTAGGCCAGTAAGAACATGGCAAGACGACATAAAAGAGTGGACATCTCTTAACATTCAGAGAGCTTGTCACCACAGTCTCAACAGCAGGAAATGGAGTAAAGATGCCAAGACATGGGTGCACCAACGGCCTAACCGGCTGAGGTCATGATGATGATATGTATATATATATATATAATATATATATATATATATATATATATATATATATATATATATATATATATATATATATATATATATATATATTTATATATATATAATAGAATATATAATATATAAATATAAGAATATGTAATGTATATGAGCATGTATATATACAGAGTATGTGTGTGAGGTGCATAGAATGGTTGAGAAAATAAAAGAGAAGGAGAGACATAGAGCGAGAGAGAGAGGTGGTGGTGGAGGGATGCATATTTATGGACATTAACGATAAACTAATGCTGAAATATGAGGTACTTATGTTAATATATCTGCTAAAAACACGAAGTATTTTTTTCTTTGAAGAAAGGGGATAATTTATATGTAAATTGCAATCTAAAAGAAAAACTTTATCAACTTAGCACCAGCACTCACAAACAATCCCCTATCTATACGGGCACACTCAAACACACACACACACATACGCACACAACCAAACACACACACACACACACACACACACACACACAAAGGCATCTCTCTGCTCACCAGAAAATGCTTTCTAGCCATAAGGAGCTTAGCTTTTACATGGCTACATCGCCGAGCTATTTATCCTGTGTGCTGTAGGATCATAATCATGGTAAAGATAGGTAATGCTGAGGTCGTAGTTTAGACTACGTGTTGCTGAATCTAACAATTTGTTTAGTAAGAGGATGAAAGGCTTACAGGTGCAGATTTTAAATTCATATGAGGTATGAGTATTTGAAGATAACAAGTTCAAAGTTCAAACCAAGTTCAGAAAGAGCTTTGAACTGATTTTGTAAACCGCTTTAGTAAAATATTTTCTGAGCTATAATGCTATAACCTTCCCCTTATACCATGATCTTTCAGACTAAGAGAGAGAGGAGGAGATAGATAGATAGATAGATAAAGAGAGAGAGAGAGATAGATAGAGAGAGAGAGAGAGAAAGAGAGAGAGAGAGAGAGAGAAAGAAAGAGAGAGAAAGATGTAGAGTGATAGACAGAAAAGAGAGAGAGAGAGAGAGTAAGAGAAATAGATAGATAGAGAGAGAGAGATGAAGTGAAAGAGAGGGAGAGACCTTAATGAAGAAGAAGAAGAAGAAGAAAAAAAAAAGCAATCAAGCAAACAAAGTAACAAATAACATGACAATAAAATAGAAAAAAAAATCCAGCACAACACAAACCTACAACCCATCACCGTCACAACCACAAAAACGCAGATGCTGTCACGATCTCGGGGTCTCGAGTGGGAGAGAAAGAGTGGGATTAATAGGACATCGCAAAGGAGGAGGAGGAGGAGGAGGAGGAGGAGGAGGCAATCCTACTTCCCCTTCGTCTTCGCGTTCAAAAAAGAAGAAAGAAAACCGATTGCATTCAGGTCCTTTGACGCACTTGTTTGTATGTTGCATTAGGGCATACAGTTTGTAGTAGGTTTATATATATGTTTGTGATGGTGGGTATGCATAAATTACACACACACACAGGCACACACACACACACACACACACACACACACACACACACACACACACACACACACACACGCAGACACACACACACACACATGCGTAAACAAAAAAGGGGAAACGAAAAGAAAGAAAGAAAAATAGAGAAAGAAGGAAGGTGAAACGAACATAGATAAAGAAAATAAGAATAGAAAGAAAAAGAAGACGAATTAGTAGTTGTAACAGTAAGAGAAGAGGAAAAAGAAGAAAGAGGAGAAAACCGAAGAAGAAAGACCGTAAGAGGTAGACGGGGAAGAAGAAGAAGGCGATGAAACAGACGAAGCAGAAGGAAAAGAATCAGAAAAAGAAGAAGAAGGCGAAGAAACAGAAGAATGAGAAGATGCAGAAAAGAGCGAAGAACCAAAAGAAGGAGAAGAAAAAGAAACCGAAGAAGAAGAAGAAGAAGAAGCAGATGAAGAAGAAGCAGAAGAAGAAGAAATAAGAAGAAAAAACGAGCAGAAGAAGAAGAATTAATAATAATAACAATCAGAAGAAGAAGAAAAAAAATAAGGACAAGCAGAAGAAGAAGAAATAACAATAATAAGAAGCAGAAGAAGAAGAAAAAAAATAAGGACAAGCAGAAGAAGAAGAAATAACAATAATAATAATAATAAGAAGAAATTATAATAAGGGCAAGCAGAAGAAGAAGAAATAACAATAATAAGAAGCAGAAGAACGAGAAAAAAACACAAGAATGAGAAGAAGGAGTGTGAACATCTCTATTTGTTGGGCGAAGGAGAATATGACTTCCTTTCCTGTTGTGTGTGACGAAGTGCCTTCACTCTGGGTACGCTACGGTGCACTTTGCTATTGTTAGGAATGGGAGGGCCCCTTTCTTGGGATCTTTTCTTTGTTGATGCAGTCGTATTTCTTTGCATTTTGAGATTAATTCTCATTGGGATCAATGTGTCTGGGACTTGTCTGTGTTTGTTTTGTGATTCATTATGTTTGGATTAGTTTATTTGGGTCTTCTTTTTTATTTTCGTCTGTTTGTGTCTTTTTCTTCTGCGTATGTCTTCGTATTTTCCTACCTTTTCTTTTTCTCCTTATTCTCTCTTTCTCCGCTTTTCTTCCTCTTCTAATTCCTTTCATCTATTCATTCTCAGACTCGTTATATATACGTTTTCATGTCTGTTGCTTAACTTTCTATTCTTTATCTCTCTCTTCCCTCCTCCTCTTTCTGTTTCTCT
Organism: Penaeus japonicus; assembly: GCA_017312705.2. NCBI lineage: Eukaryota > Metazoa > Arthropoda > Malacostraca > Decapoda > Penaeidae > Penaeus > Penaeus japonicus. Next base: position 16,624 of record BOPN01008211.1, on the reverse strand, counting down.
TCCTTTTTCCTCCTCCCGTGTCGTCCTCTTACACCTATTTCCCCTCCTCTCCTCTACTCACTCTTCCTCCTCTTATCCCTCTTCCTCTTCTTTTTTCTCCTCCTCCTCCTTTTATTCTACTTCCTCTTCCTACCTCCTTCTCTTCCTTTATCTCTTCCTCCTCCTCCTCCTCGTATCCCTTCCTCCTCTTCCTTCTCCTCCTCCTCCTCCTCCTCCTCCTCCTCGTATCCCTTCTCCCTCTTCCTCTTCCTCCTCCTCCTTGTATCCCTTCTCCCTCTTCCTCCTCCTCCTTGTATCCCTTCTCCCTCTTCCTCCTCCTCCTTGTATCCCTTCTCCCTCTTCCTCTTCCTCCTCCTCCAATTCCTCTTCCTCTTCCACCCCTCATCGGCAAAACCGTCTAATTGCAGCTCCTCGTCTCTGTCGCTCCTTATCGACACACTCCAAGAAAGCTACCATCTCCAAGGAGCTCCATTTGCTCCTGAGGCGCTACGGAGGAACAATAGAGTTCTCATAGCTACTCCTTAGACTTCCAATGGACCCCACCCCCGCCCCCCACCCCTGTCCCATCCAACCTCTGCTTACCCCCATCGCCTTCTCTCCTTTTCTCTTGCTCTCTCTGTGCTTTTTTTTTTTTTTTTTTTTTGTCTGTCCCTGTTTTTCGTTTGGCTTTGTCTGTGTCTCATTGTTTTTTTTTCTCTCTCTTTCTCTCTGTCTCTCTCTCTCTCTCTCTCTCTCTCTCTCTCACACACACTCTCTCTCTCTATCTCTCTCTCACACACACACACACTCTCTCTCTTCCACTCCCTGCCTCTCTTCCTACTTCCCCTTCCCTTTACCCTTTTTACTCTTCCTTCCCCTCTCGCCTTTGACTGATTCCCCTCACTCCACTCCACGCCCCCCCCCCCCGTCTATGCTGCTGTCCTCGTTTTAGTTATGTTGTTGAACTCCTCTCTCCCCTCTTCCCCCACCCCCCTCCGTCATCCTCCCCATAATCCCCCACCCTAACTCCCTATCTCCCCTCTCCCCCACTTTCTCATCCTATCCCCTACTCCTCCTTTGGCCTGTCTCCCCTCTTCCCCTACTCCTTTGTCCTTCGTCCTTCCCCTTCCTCCCCTTCCTTCCTATCCTCCCTGCCCCTTCTGTTATCCCTTCTCCCCCTCCTTCTCCCGTCGCTCTACTTAATCTCAAGATAGCTTTAGGCGTTTCCGTGCGGGTTGTGGGCGTCTTGCAGTGAAGCATTGACTCCTGCTAGTTTGCAACAGTACATAAAAAATCGTGCATTGTACTGTTGTGTGTGTTTGTGTGTATGTGTGTGTGTATGTATGTGTGTGTATGTGTATGTAATTGTTTACATGCGTTGTGTCTACGTGCGTGTGAGTGTCTGTTTAAGTTATTTTAAAAAATAATGGTCTTATATATGTATGAATATGTATGCAATATGAAAGTCAAATAAAAAGACAGCGCGTCTAACGTAGTCATCTCAGAATTTCATGATAAACATTTCCCAGTCAAAGGAATCCTCTCCTCTCTCTCTTTCTCTGTCTCTCACCCATCTCCCTCTCCCCCATCTCTCTCTTCTCTATTGCGTGCACAATAGATGTTATGTTTATCCTATTGATAATGATGATGATGATGAAGATGAGAATGAAGATGAAAATGATAATGATAACAGAAAAATATATGACAATATAGATAGTAATATGTACAAAAATTATGCCAGCACTACATTAAAATATCAGAGACAAAAACGGTAGAAACTCTCATAAATACTCGTACATGAACTTATTAATCAAGACAAATTGAAAAAAAGAAAGAAATAAAACCCCTACCGCAACCAATACAACAATATGACACGGAAGTACTACAGTCTTGTCTACTGGATTTTCCTTTCGGCTCCCAATGTTAAGACTACGAGCATATTGCTTTCCTATAGAGGGACCTCAGTTATATATGAGGTGCATTCAGTTCTAGCCCTTATGTTTAAGGAGACAAAAGGGTGAAAACTTTGGACTATAATAGACCCTCTTAATAAAAAGAGAGCGGAGGAAGAGGTAGGAAAAGAAGAAGAAGAAGAAGAAAAGATGTTGCCAAGACTGCTCCTAGGATTAATTAGAAAGTGGAGTGGCCTCCTCGGATACTTTATCCTGTGAATTATATTGTGGAGAACGGAGAGAGAGAGAGAGGTGGAGGATGAGAGATAGATAGGTAAATAGATAGATAGAGAGAGAGAGAGGAGAGAGAGAGAGAGAGAGAGAGAGAGAGAGAGAGAGAGAGAGAGAGAGAGAGAGAGAGAGAGAGAGAGAGAAGACAACAAATAAAAAGGGGAAAATAGGTTATACGCTTGAATTAAAGTTCATATACATATTCTCATAGGGATAATATTGTTTTATTACATAGTATGATGTTATTTTAATCTTCTCCTTTTCCCTTGTCGTCATTTCCAAGAAATAATAATAATAATAAAAAAAAAAAAAAAACGTCTGAAAGTGAGGAGAGAAACTCAAGAATATGACAGAAATTCCGAGAAAATTCTACGGACATCAATCCTCTTTTCGCATCTCTCATCCTTTGCCCAAGAAGTGACTACTTGTTGCCAGAATTAGAGTAGTGAAGTTATAAGAGGTGGAGAGGGAGGGAAATATATATAAAGAAAAAAAGAAGAAAGAGGAAAAGAGAAATTATAATAATAATGCGTAACTGTCCTATTCTTTTCACTTTCTTCCATATCTATTTTATGTGCTTAGTTATTCTTTATCATTGTATTCACATTCGCCCTTTTGATATCAGTTTCTTTCCTCTTTCTGATTTCTTTATCTTTGATACTGTCATTATTTTCATAATCAGTTTTATTATCCTCCACACTTTCGTTATTGTCATTATTATCATGACTATCATTATCATTATAATCATTATTAGCTTAATATTTATTATTATCATCATCATTGTTATCATCATTATGAACTCGTCGTTATTATTGTGATCATAATAATAATAATAATAATAATAATAATGCTAATAATAATAACAATTATTATTATTATTATTATTATTATTATCATTATTACTATCATTAAAATCATTATGATCATTATTGTAATTACTATTATTACCATCATGATTACTATTACCATTATTATGATGACTACTATTCCTAAAATCACCATAATTGTTATTGATATTATTACCACTGTCATCATTTTTTCATTATCATCGTTATTGCTGTCATTATCATTATCATTTTTATTTTCATTTTCATTATTGTTAGAATAATCATATCTTATCCTTATTATCATATCTATCATTATTATTTTTACTGTTTTTATCATCTTCATCATTATCTTTATCATAATTGTTGTTATGTTCTCTAATATCGTTATTATCATTATCATCATTAAAAGCGGGACTATTATAATTTTTCATGATTATTATCACTATTATTATCATTATCATTGTCATCAATGTCATCGTAACTACTATTGTTTTTACCATTATCATTATTATCGTTATCATTAGTTTTATCATTATTACTTTTATTATAATTATTATCAGCATCACTATCATTATCATTATTGCTATCATCCTTGCTATTACTATTTCCATTGTTGAAGTTTCTGTTGCTGTTATTGATGTCAATATCATGATTATTATTACTTATTATATCATTATTGTTGTTATTATAATTATCATAATCATCACCATTATCATTATTCCTTTTTTCATCATTGCTATATTAATACTAATTTTACTACTGTTGATGTTATCAGTACTGTTATTATCATCATTATTATTATCATCATCCCTGATGATAATGATGATAATAGTAATATTAATGATAATGATAATAACAGATAGAATGACAGTAATAATAATGATGATGATAATGATAATAACTATAATGATAGTAATGATATCAACAATGATGATAATGATAATGATACAGTTACAATGTTGAAAATAAACGTGATGAGAGAATGATTACGATAATAGTGAGAGTAATGATAGTAAAAATAATAATAATTGTCATAGTAATGAAAGTTATAATGATGATGATAATTAAAACAGAAATCATAAGTGTATTGATAATAATAGTAAAGATAAAAATGATGACAATGAGGATTATGATA
>BOPN01008211.1:0-7500 GCA_017312705.2 Penaeus japonicus | reverse complement strand
TGTGTGTGTGTGTGTGTGTGTGTGTGTGTGTGCATGTGTGTGTGTGCATGTACTTGTGTGGGCTTCGTCAATGTGTATGCGTGTGTACATACTCATATAAACAAAATTAATCACAAGACAAACGTACAACACAAAACAGATACACTTCTCACCGAAACGACAATGCCATAGTTTCGCGTCTACAGAAAAATACAATTTCAAAGTAATATTTCTCCCTTTTTCTCTCAGACCTTGAGAATCTAAGCGCTCCTTCCGTGTTAAAGAATAAAGACTAATGTATTTTCATATCCTCATCTCACTTTCCACTCTCTTTCGTTCTGTTCCTTAAACCCCCTTTCTTCTTTTTTCTTCTTTTCCTTCTATTTCTGTATTTGTTTTATTTGTCTTTTACACTATGTGAGATTTATGTATGCTAAATGTGTCTCCCTCTTACGGTTATTTTTTTATATGTTAGTTAATTCTTCTGTCTATCCATCTGTCTACCTACTTACCTCTCTATCTATCTAGCTAAATGTCTGGCTACCTAACTATCCATTCCTTTATCCATCTATCCATCCATCTATCTATCTATCTATCTATCTATAGTATATACACATATATCTACCTATTTATCTATCTATACACATAAAACTACCTGTATATCGATCTATCTGGTAAAATAAATAAATATATAAATAAATAAATGAATAAATAAATAAATAGATAAACTTACAATAAAACCAAAACAAATCATCTCCATTGAAGGCAGTGTAAAAACAAACAAACAAACAACAACAACAAAAGAACAAGAATCTTACTGAACCAAAGTCTTCCTCTATACATTACCTTTTAGAGAAGAGAAATGACTCCGAGCTTTTGGCGAATAAAAAGAAAAGAAAAAAGAAGAAAAAAAGAAAAGAAAAGAGAGAAAGGGTAATGATTTTACTTTCAAAAGGATTATCTTCAGAAGACAAATGTTTCGGCTGGCTCGTTATGTTCCGTCCACGATCTCGTAGAGAAACTAAACACACATTTTCTCGAGGACAAGAAGAAGAAAAAGGAAGAAGAAAAAAGTCAAGTGTTGTGGCCTTTTACGTGAGTTTAAGGTCTTGTTAGAACATCTTTATAGATTCAAAGCTCTTGTCTAAAGAGGCTTTACTTATCTCTAATGTTGAATTAGCGAAAAGAGTACTGTTTCAAACTAAGTATATTCTTCTTTCTGTTTCCCCTTTTGGACTCGGAAATATAATGAACCATTATATGCAAAGTCTGTTGACTCTTCCCTTTTGAAGAAGTAACATTGTCTCATATGTCTTAGAATGCTTTATAGCTCTTCGGTCCAAGAAAACTTTATGGATAATAGACTGTGCACTGTTGCAAGAGAAAGTTATCGTCGTATTATTTGCCCAGATAATTCATGTGGGTTTAATTATGAGGTCTTTTTTTGATCAAATTGCATTATGAGGTTTGTCATTATATAATGGTAGTGATGATAATAATGGTGATGGTGATAATAGTTGTTCGAGTTATTGTAGTTTTTTTCATGTTCTTGTTGATAATTATGATAGTAATAATAATGATGATGATGATGATAACAATGATGATGATAACGATAATGATAAGAATAATAACGATAATTATAATAATAACGTTGATGATGATGATAAATGATGATGGTAAAAAAAAAATTATAGTGAATACTAATGAATACTATTTCTACTACTACTACGATTATTGTTAATGATAATGATGATGACAATAGTGATAATTATAATAATATTGATAAAATATAGCAATTATGATATGAACATCAACTATAACAACGACAATAATAATGGTAATAATAAGGATAATGATAATAATAGCAACAATAATCATGATAACAAGTATAATAAGGATAATGATAACAACAACAACAAAAACAACAATAATAATAATGATAAAAATAACAATAATAACAATGATGATAATATTGACGATAATCATGATAACAATAATAAAGATAAGAATGGACCATCTACATCTTCATTCCACATTCTTCACCTACTTCGTTGTACTCATGAGTCTCCTTCTGTTTTCTTATCTTATTTCCTTATCTCCTTCTATTTCCTTCTATTTCCTTATTCATTGGAACGATTACTCATACCACATGTTTCCTTTCCCTTTACATTCATCGTTTTAGCTTCGGAGAGTGGACTATCAAATAGAATAAGCAGTAATGAGAGATGAAGACAACTAAAGAAGACGAGGAGAGGGAGAGGAGGAGAGGGAGAGGAGGAAGAGGAGGAGGAGGAGGAGGAAGAGGAGAGGAGGAGGAGGAGGAGGAGGAGGAGGAGGAGGAGGAGGAGGAGGAGGAGGAGGGGGAGGAGGAGGAGGAGGAGGAGGAGGAGGAGGAGGAGGAGGAGGAGGAGGAGGAGGAGGATGATGATGATGATGAGGAGGAGAGAGGAGGATGAGGAGATGGAGGAGGGGGAGGAGGGTGAGGAGGAGGGGGAGCAGGAGAGGGAGAGGAGGAGGAGGAGGAGGAGGAGGGGGAGGGGGAGGGGAGCGGAGGGGAGAGAGAGGGGAAGGGAGGAACAGGGGGAGGTGAGGAGGAGGAGGAGGAGGAGGAAGAATATGAGGGCAGAGGAAGAAGAAAAGGAGGAAGAAAAGGAGAAGGAGGAGGAAGAACAAGAAGAGAAGGCAGAGGAATAGGAAGAGGAAAAGGAGGAGGAGGAGGAGGAGGAGGAGGAGAGCCAGCAGCAGCAGAAGAAGAAGACATAGAAAAAGACGAAGAAGGAGAAGAAGAAAAAAATAATACTGTTTGGTCACCTCCACACACAACAGATCCATGCTAGTATTTACAGTGTGCATAGGTATCTGTTGTTGTTAATATAAGTATAATAAGCATCTTTATCAGTGGTTATTGTTGTTTTCGTTAATATTTCAAATATTTTTATCATCTGTGGCATCATTGTAATAGTGACAGAATATAAAGCAACAATAATAATGCTAATTTTAACGATTGCATTACAACTGCTACTATCCTATAACTACTAGTATAGTGCTGCTATTGCTATTGCCTCCTATTCTTGTTAAGGAAAGAAGAAATTGCCTCCAATCCTGTCCTTATAGTCATGCTATTTATTACCCAACCTAGATCATGCATAATACATTTGACTCCTTTGCTGCTTTCATGAATAAAGCCGCTTTCTGAATCGCTTCCCGGCGACTGCTTGTTCACAGCGCATTCAAAAGAGGACGAAGGCTTGATGAACGAGTTACTCTCAGGCGCAGGCGAACAAATTGGACGAGTGAATATGTTACGTGGGAAGGTTTAGCCAAAGGGTTCATTGGCCTGAAGGTGTCTAAAAAACGCAACGACACATGATGTGAAAGTTCCGTGATCTATAAACCTTAGTTTTAAATTCTCGTGTCGTTTATGAGGTACTGGTAATGTTAAAACCCCTATGACATGGGGTCTCAGGTTTGATGGTTCCTTCAAGAAGGCTTACTGTTCACGTGTTCAGAAGGTTTGAGCACTAGGGTCAACTCATGTCTAATCTGCTGGGTCAGTCTTTCGCCTTCCATTAGTTGTAGAGTTGTCTCTACTATATAACATTGCGCCAAATATTTTGCAGCATTTGGTTCTTACGTCAAGTCACGTTGGTCATTATGGCGATTACAATCACCCCATTTTTTGTCCTTCATTGTGTATCCAAAATCAACGAGAGATCAACATGAACATTGACTAAGCGAACCTTCCATCACTAACTACACCAAGAAGCTCCGTCAACATTGAATTCCTGTTTCTAAAGACGAAAGCCTTTGGTTTTGATTCGCAGGATTGTTAGCGAGTGCGATGCTCCTGCTTCCTATGCATTCTCGGCGTCCTGTCCTATTTCTTGAGGTCGATGAGGTACATTCCTCTTGCCTTCCCTAGGTCTAGTTTGATAGCTTGATGCCCTGCTGTTTACCCTAATCACCTTCTCAACATACACTGCGGTGACAAAGTGAGTTGATATTCTTCTATACAAATATCTGCATGGATGTGTTACATAATGTCTGCCTCACTTCTGATTTCCGAGGGAGGAACACATCTCGTTTGGCATCGACGAACAGTGGAAACAAGTGTGCGTTGTCTGGTGTTGTTGCTATCAGGAAGATCCACCGATGTTTGGGCTCGTACGTGAATGCTTTATAAGCCGCATGCTGCTACGATACCTACATGTCTGATAGTTTTTCCAATTCATTTACCCAGTCATCGATTTTGTGTTTGACAGAATCACAGTTGGCGATGACTAATATATATACATTTTTTCATTTCGGTTTAACGCTGTTATGTTTTGGCTTTACGAGAACATTTTTTTTTCGCTTTTAAGTATCCAATCTGAAGGCCATGTTGAATCGCCAGGTCCTACCACATTTTTGTATCATTAAATTTTCCCGTGGCTGTCAGACCAGTGACATGTGCTTGTTGTTTGCTACGAGTAGTATCATCGCCTTGTTTTCTCTTGGAGTTCTGATATCCCCAGTGTGTACATTGCCATGGCTACTGAAGCACCTTGTGTTGTCCCTTCAACTGACATATCTTGATCTCTGTTCCCACTCCCGACTTCACCAATGAATATTTGATAATATTTGATAATATTTGAATTGATATTTGATAATAGATATTTGAGACGAAGGCGGGGCTCTTGGCTCTGATATTCTGATACAAGTGTTCATTGTTGATTGAAGTAAAGGCATTAATAGCATTATCGAATAGCACTGCTTTACATTGATACTCTCCGAATATCTGTCACATAGCATGGACTCTCCTGGACAACAACTTTTTAAAAATAGGCCTGAAGGTTCAAAGATGCCTCCCCTTTCCTTTTTTTTTATAATTTAATCATAATTATTACTATTATTATTACTATCTTTCTTATCTCCATGATTCCTCGTACTATCAGTGAATCATGATTTTTACACGATGTTCAATACCTTTTTTTTTGTATTTCTAGGAATAGGGTTACAGGGATTAGTAACGTGTTCTCTAGAATAGTATTAATAAGAAGAGTGTAATTTCACCAGGAAATACATTTGTTTAATTTTCTTCTTAATTAGAATTATAATCCAATAACACTACATAATATCAATTGAAATATTATGAATCATAACACAGTAATTACAATGATAACTTTAATAATGAAAATAATGATAAAAAGAGGGTAATAAGCTCTCTATATATATCCATATAACATTTTCCCCGGTTATATAACATTCACCAGTAGACTTGCCTTTGCGAACAGGTATCAAAGGGGGTGAGAGCTTCATTTGCATAACCCTTTACTTTTTATAATCTTTAGAGAGTTATGTAAGTGTGGTAATGTAGTAGTATGGTTGTTCTCATGATTATGATCCATATCATCAGTTTATTTTCAACATATATTTCATACTATTTATATTGGTACAGCTAATACAGTTATTGTTATCATAAGTATGATAGTGCAGTACTAGTGTAATTATCATTACTGTTATTACTACGAATACTACTATTGCTACCAAATATTAATATCACAACTAGTACTTTTACTACTGTTATTATTACCATCGCTTCAATGATTATTACTACAATATGCATTTTTAACCCCCCCCCCAAAAAAAAAAATAATAATAATAATAAAAAAATAAATAATAAATAAATAAATAAATAAAAAAGAAAACAGTGGCTAAAATTGACAAAGTAATTTCCTGACAGTCACACATCCTCAAGTAAAAAAAAGGGCCACCGTCACATTGCAGGTGACATGCACAAACAAACAAAAAAGAGGTTGAATATACGACCCAAACTCAATTACCTTCAAGGAAACATGTGTTAAAAAGGGGAAAGAGAGAGAGAGAAAAAAAATAAAAGACAAGAAATTAATTATCTGTAATACAGCAACTTGACAACAGGATACACGTGGCTTTTTGTATGTATATATATAAATCTTTCCTTTCCCTCGCTTTCTTGAATGTTTTTTTCTCTTCTTTCTTCTTCTCTTCTCTTGAGCGCCTTCGTGTAGAGATAGGGAGATAGATAACGAGAGAGAGAGAGAGAGAGAGAGAGAGCGAGAGAGAGAGAGAAAGAGAAGAAGAAGAAGAAGAAGAAAAACAAATAAAAAGAGAGAGATTAAGCATCAAATTTATAGAAGGAAACAAACAAAGAGATGAGAGACAAAAGAGAGAAAGACAAGAAACACAAACGCACACACACACACACAAAGAAGAAGAAGAAGAAATAAATAAAAGTAAAAAGAAGGAAGAGAAAAGGCGAGAGAAAGTGTCAAACCTGCATTCCTCGTCTCGCCGGCAACCGCGAACAAAATGTAACCGCCTTCAATCTCGGCGAGTCAATTTCATTCGAATGTCTTGCGAGAAATATTAGATCTCAGGCTGAGATAAACAGAGATTGGGCGAAGAAAGATGGTGAAAGGGGGGAAGAAAAGGAAGGAGGGAGTTAAGAGGGAAGGTGAGAGAGGGAGAGAGGGAGTATGAGGAAGTATGAGGGAGAGAAAGAGGGGGAGAATGGCAGAAAGAGAGAGAGAGATAGATAGAGAGAGAGAGAGAGAGAGAGAGAGAGAGAGAGAGAGAGAGAGAGAGAGAGAGAGAGAGAGAGAGAGAGAGAGAGAGACAGGAGGATGAAAGAGATAAATAAACAGAGAAATAGATAGAGACAAGCAGATAAGAAGAGCTAACCAGACAGACAGACAAATAAAAAGGCATAAAGCTTTCTACACAGTGACATGCGGTGTAAAATCTATCTCGTAATAACCTTTTTTCGATATCGCTTCAGATCAAACGCTATCTCCCTCCTGGCCATAAATCCGACGTTCTGTGAATCAAACCAGACACCTCTGAGCTGTGAATGCGTGCGCGCGTGCTCGCTCGGGAAGGCGAGGCGGAGGGGGAGGCGAAAACCCTTGGCCTTTGCCCAAACATATGGGCGAGCTAGGGGGAGGTAGGGGAGGTATGGGTGGAGGTAGGGGAGGTAGGGTGGAGGTAGGGGAGGTAGGGGAGGTAAAGGAGGTAGGGGGAGGTATTGGGGGCTCATATGAGTTTGGGAGGGTTAAGGGTGTTAGGTACGGTCTGAGGGGGGGAGGGGGGGTTATATAAGGGTTAAGGGAAGGGGGAAGAGGGCTAGGAGGAGGGAGCAGGGGGGTAGGGGGACGGGGAGAGGGCTAGGAGGAGGGGGCAGGGGGGTAGGGCGTGAGGGAGAGCGGTAGGGAGGGATGAAGGAGATGCAGAGGAGGGAAGGGGGAAAGGTATGGTCACATGGTTGGTCTATTTGCAGACATACCTCATAATGTTGCACATATAGACGGCTAGACAGCGAAATGTATGTACACATATAAATATATAAATTTATACCACGTATACACAGACACACAGACACACACACACACACACACACACACACACACACACACACGCACGCACGCACACACGCACACACACATCCATACAGAGCTGCATAATACATAGGTCTTAATGTTATATATATATATATATATATTC
>BOPN01008210.1:22500-25000 GCA_017312705.2 Penaeus japonicus | reverse complement strand
ATATCTAGTGCTAATGGTAAGGATTAGGGCGTCTGCCTTGCCGACTAGTTCTAATTTTTCATCATTTCCCGTCGGTTGCCCCCCCCCCCCTCCTCCCTCTCGCCCCTTCTACCTCCCGCTCCCTCCTCTCTCCTTCAACTTCCCACTTCCTCTTTCTCCATCTCCCTCTCTTCTTTCAACTCCTTCCATCCTCTTCCTTACCTCCCTCCTATTCTCTTTTCCTTGCCTCACTTTCTCTTCATTCAAATTATTTTCTCGTTATCATCTCTGTACTTATCTTTTTTTTACGTTCATATCTGTACTATTTTTTTCTTCTGATTATTGTCTCTCGTTTAATCCTTCTCACTCTTGATCTTTCTCACGAATATCTCTCTCCCGATCTTTCTCACTAATGTCTCTCTCTCTCTCTCTTGATCTTTCTCACGAATATCTCTCTCCCGATCTTTCTCACTAATGTCTCTCTCTCTCTCTCTCTTGATATTTCTCACGAATCTCTCTCTCTCGATCTCTCTTACTATTGTCTCTCTTCTGATTATTATTACTATTAACTCTCTCAATATCTTTCTCACAATTGTCTCTCACTTGATCTTCCTCACTCGTATCTCCCTCCTCTAATCTTTACTCATTGCTATCTCTCTCCTGCCCATTATCCCTATTATCTCTACCATGATTTATCATATCGTTGTCTCTTGTATAACATCTCTCGCTCTTATCTCTCTCCTAATCTTCCTCACTTTTATCTCCCACCTCATCTCTCTTGTTCTTATCTCTCTCATGATTTTTCTCAGTATTATCTATCTATTTGCCTTTCTCACTATATCTACCTTCTAATTCAATCTTCTAATACAATCTTGACCGCTGAGTCGCCACTCATTAATTTAATCTCCTCATAATCTCGGCCTTTGGAATAGCATCATTTTATCTCATGCTTGACAACCTCTTTCGTGGCCTCACGTAACGTCACCTCATTATCTCTCATAAATCTTGATACTCTCATAATGAGATATATACCACATATCCTGCAAGGTGGACATCACGATATACTTCCTATCTACACCTCTATGATTAGGATATGCCTCATACCTCGTAAAATATACCTCATAACGAAGGTTTACCTCGTATCTACACCCTCCTAAGGAAGACGATTAATGCCCTCACAATTATCTATCTTATCTATCTTATCAAGTGTGATCTCCTTAAGATCACACTTGAATCATCTCCTCACAGCCTCACACTCAGACTCACGCTTGTTAACACTGACTTCCTTTTCTTACAGGACTGTGGTCGGTTGCCTCGATTCCTGCAACAGCTTTGACGCCTGCAACATCTCCGTTGCTCCCGGGGCTTCGCGATTTCTTTTGATTTGTCTGTCGTTTTTGCTGTGGGTTTCCGGGATGTGAATTGTGGCGTGAGTTTCCATGCGGTGATATGAAGGCTCACGCACAAGCACACGTAGACGCACACGCACACGCACACGCACGTGTAAACATACACGCACATGCACTCTCACACCCACACCAACAACCCCCCACCCCACCCCAAACGCACCCCCCCCCCACACACACACATACACCTACCCCCCTCACCCACCCACACAAACGCACCCCCCCCACACACCCACACCCACACACACACCCACACCCACACACACAAACACACACACACAAACACACACACACACATTTGCGTCCTATATGCCATGAATCAGGAAATAGTGCTGTAGAGCGACGTACATCAAAGGACACACACATATACCCTCAATAAAGATCTCTTATGCTATCTTTATGAACTGTAAATATGACAGGTAGTTGATCATTAATTTTACTTTTATATTTCTCCTGGTAAGTTATCTTTACTATTAATATACTGTCACCCATTATATATCATGAATCACAATGTTTTTATCTAATTTTCTTCTTTCCTAGTAAGAATAATGATCTGTTTTGCACTATGCGCAGCCGTGATAAATGAGGGTTATAAATTTCTAAAGAAAGCATTAATAATTTGTGGTGTTTTATTGCATGATATGATGCATTACTCATTACTTTTGTACGCTGTTACTGGCTCATTTGCAATGCGGTTTTATGGTTACTTATATGCACTATCTACAAAATACTGTAGTTTGATGATGGAGTCGTAGAAGGTACATGATTTGTATATTCCTTTCAGGGCCATTTATGAATTGATATATTCGATAAAGGAATAGTATTTCTGTATATATTCACGTACATATATATGTGTGTGTGTGTATATATGTATATATATGTATATATATACATATATATATACATACATATATATATATATATATATATATATATATATATATATATATATATATATATATATATATACATACACACACATACATATATATGTATATATATATATATATATATATATATATATATATATATATATATATGTATATATATAATGTATATATATATATATATATATATATATATATATATATATATATATAATATATATATATATA
>BOPN01008209.1:0-2500 GCA_017312705.2 Penaeus japonicus | reverse complement strand
AACAACAAACCCTATCAATAAACAATGACAACAACAAAAACAACAACAAAAAAGGATGCCAATATCAACAATAACAAGTAAAAAAAAAAATAAATAAATAAAAATAAAAAGACTGAAAATATTCCTCTCAAAGTACGGCATGTGTCAGAATCTATGACATGTCAAAGACCGGAATGTCAGACATGAATGAATCACGTTTAGGTTGAAATGACAGGTGAAGATAATCAGTTGGACAGCTTGATTGACATCTCTCTGGTAGAAGGGGAAATGAGGAGAAGGAAGGGAGAGGAAGAAGAAGAAGATGATAAAGAAGGAGAAAGAGGAAAGTGAAAAGTGGCAGAAAGGAGGGGAAATGAAAAGAAAAAGAAGATGATGAGGATGAAAAAGGAGAAAGAAGAAAGTGGTAGAGAGGAGGATACGGAAGGGAGAAGAAGATGGTGATGAAGAAGGAGAAAGAGGAAAGTGGCAGAAAGGAGGGGATATAAAAAAAGAAAAGGATGATGAAGAAGGAGAATGAAGAAGGAGACGAGGAAGAAAATGGAGAAGAAGAAAGAAGAAAATGAGAAAAGAAGAAAGGAAATGAGAAGACGGAAGGGAGAGGAAGAAGATGGTGATAAAGAAGGAGAAAGGAGAAAGTGGAAGAAAGGAGGGGGAATAAAAGAGAAAAAGATGAAGAAGGAGAAAGAAGAAGGAGACGAGGAGGAAAAGGAAGAAGAAGAAAGAATTAAACGAGAAAGAACATGCAGAAGAAGAAAGAAAGAGGAAGGAGGAGAAAGAAGAAGTAGTAGACGAGGAAGAAGATGAAGAAGAAGAAAAAGATGACGAAAGAAAAAGAAGTAGACGAGAAAGAAGCATAACGAAGAAGAAGGATAACGAAGAAGAAAATGATGATGATGAAGAGCAAAGAAGAGGTTATATAGACGAGGAAGAAGGAGAAAGAAGAAGAAATAAGCTGGAAAGAAAAAGAAAAAAGAAAGAAAGATGTAAACAGAAAAGAAGGAGAAAGAAGAAATAAGCTAGAAAGAAAAAGAAGAAGAAAAAAAAGAAGTAGACAGAAAAAAAGGAGAAAGAAGAAGACGAATAAAGAGAATAAAAAAGAAGAAGCAGAGGAGGAAGAAATGGAAAGAGGAAGTACATATAAAAACACATACAAGAATTAGACACAGAAGAAACAGACAAAGAAGAAACAAGACAAGATTCAAAATATTTTATTCCATTATTCAGAAGGGCTAGAAGATGACGAAGGATAAAGAAAAAGCAGGCGAAGAATAAAGAAAAAAAAGAGGAAGAAGCAGAAAAAAAAATAGAACAAAGAAAAAGGAAAAGCAGAAAGAAGGGGGAAAGGAGAAACAAAAGGAAATTAATAATAGAAGATAAAAATAATAATGTGACGCAGGAGGCAATAACGATCCCAACATGGCGTGGAAAGCATATTAAAAAAAAAAAAAAAAAAAAAAAGCTTAACAAGGGACAAGTGGAAGAAAAGAAAATATGATAATAATGATATAATAAAGAGAAAAGCGAACGGTCAGTGGTCGGCTCCCGTGACCTCTCCAGCCACAGCGAAGGTCAAAGGTCAAAGCATTGCGTTTCTAGCCGAAGTTTAGCATATATATTTTTTTCCCAGAATATATAATCCACAAAAAAAAAAAAAAAAAAAAAAACACGCAGCGGTTTTCTTTTCCCGAATTATCATGATCCTTAATACCTTTGCCCTTTCGAAGAAAAGTAATGAAAAAAAAGCTAAAAAAACAAAGGAATATTCCAGAATAACATTGAACATGATCAAAGCTTTAGCCAAGAAAAATTCCCTTCTTTCAGTTACACGCTTGCAATTAGTAATGAGCAACAATGCAACGACTGACGGACTGTGGTTTGATTCTAAACTAACCTTTGGGGAATGAACTCTTTTGCATATGTGTGTGTGTGTGTGTGTGTATGTAGATATTGAGTGTGTATATGGTGTACATCTTAATCTATTTTTTTTCGCTATTTATCCAGCTATCGACTATTCATTTTTTTTTTTTTATTAATTTACTTATCTGTTTATTTGTTTATCTATTTATTCATATGTGTATCTACATACTAAGATATATGTATCTATTCTTTAGTAGATATTTATCTTTGTAATGTGTTTTTATATATATACATCTATCTTTTCTTTTCGTTTTCTATCTTTTCTATTATTGTAGCACTTCCTTCTTCTCATCTTTGTATTTTCATAATGTTACTTTTTCCATTGTTTTTTGTTATTTCTCTTCATTTTCATTTCGTTTTATCCAACACTTTTTTCTCTTAATCTTTATGTACGTTCCTTCTTTATTGCTCCTTTTTCACCTCCTCTTTACTTCATCTTCCCCAATCTTTAAACTCTTTCTCTATATTCTCTCCCTCGCTCTCTCATTCTCGCTTCCTTTCTTTCTCCCTTTTTCAATCCCCCCTTCCTACTCCCCTCTCTCTTTTAATCTCTCTCTCTCTCTCTCTCTCTCTCTCTCTCTCT
>BOPN01008208.1:27500-32500 GCA_017312705.2 Penaeus japonicus | reverse complement strand
GTTTGTTTGTTTGTCGTGTGGTTTACTTGTTTGTTTTTGGTTTTGTTTTGCTTGTTTATTTTTCGATTTTTTTTCCTATTCTTATTTTTCGTGCTGTGATTTAATTTGCCTTTGGCCATTCTTCTATAAATCAATTATATTAATCCATTTGTTGATTTCTATCACGGATTCTGGTGTTGGCGATGAAGATGATTT
This sequence comes from Penaeus japonicus, assembly GCA_017312705.2. Taxonomy (NCBI): domain Eukaryota; kingdom Metazoa; phylum Arthropoda; class Malacostraca; order Decapoda; family Penaeidae; genus Penaeus; species Penaeus japonicus. The sequence goes on along the minus strand of BOPN01008208.1, from coordinate 32,305 downwards.
AAGAATGATGTTTTAGCGACCTCTTGTCGGCATTTTTGTATTTGACTTTTTTATATGAATTACAATATTATTAATCATATCACCAACACCATTAATATTATTGGCATTGATGTTACTGTTACTTATCGTGGTTGGACTTTCGACATCTTAAAACTACTTACCCTCTATCCTCTATTAGCATTATCCCTGTCACCATTACCCCTACCACCACCACAATCATCACCATACATCTTCAGGGTCCTAGAATCCCCCGTATTCCATACTAACATCCTAATCACCATCATCACCATTGCCACCACCATCACCATACATCTTCACAATCCACTCTTTCTTTTCCAGTGTGCTCACGGTTCGCGAAGAAGCACTAAGGCCTTCTACAAGTGCAGCGTGGGACCTGAGGGTTACCAGCTGTTTGCGGAAGCTGGGAAGAGGCAGTCCCAGCTGGTTCCTTCCCTCTCCTACGTACCAACTGTCATGATCGATGGGGTGAGTAGTGTGGGGAGAGAGAGTGGGAGATGGGTGGGCAGAGGGAGAGGAGGAGGGGGAGGAGAGAAGGAGAGAGAGAATGAAAAAGAGATAGAATGAGAGCGAGTGATGGTAATAGTAATAGCGAGAGAGAGAGAGAGAGAGAGAGAGAGAGAGAGAGAGAGAGAGAGAGAGAGAGAGAGAGAGAGAGAGAAAAAAAGAAAGAGAGAGAGAGAGAGAGAGAGAGCAAGGGGATATGGGTAGGAAAGGAGAGAGGGAGAGAGCAAGAGAGACAGAAGAAGGGAGAGCGACGGAGAGAGTTTTCAATACTTCATAAAATGTAGTAGCTAATCTCTCAAGTTTTATTAGCAATGCCGGATAAATCAACAATTTTTAATCGACACATTGCCACATTTCTATCAATAGATCATCTATACAGTTTTAACCCATTTTAACACATCTTACCCCATTTCAAATTACTTAACACACCCAAACACATCGAACTCACACTCTGCCTTTTTCTCACACAGGAGGTGGTCGTAAGCAGCTATCAAGACATAATGAGGTTCTCGGTTGTGTTATGTGATAAACTCAGCCACGTCCCTGGTGCAAGGAGCTATTGCCAGAGTTACATCAACGCGCTGGCTGGCTAGACACTGAGTGGAGAATGGCTTGGGACTAAAGGAGCTGTTTGATTCGTGAACAAAGTACTTCTTCTGGTACTTGTGTTTGTCTCTTGGAATAAAGACATGCATTGATTTACATTTTTGTTTTATTTTTATTTTATTTATTTACGTGGATTACGTAAATTAAAGACTTGAATTTTTTTTTTTTTTTTTGTATAAATCCATCGTGGGGTTTTCATTCTTCGTGAGGTATTGTCTAGAATACATGAGATTAATGTAATTTCCTTTTCTATGGGTTATTGACAAAAATTGTTTTAAGGTTACATATCGTAGATACATCCTATTATCTTTTCTGGAATTACTTTTCTCTCCTTTGTGGTATTTGTTACTCTTTCACTCCAGACAAATTGTAATTTTCAGTAGAATAAAACCTTCTTTGAGTACTTAGAGTGGTTAAGATTACAATTATTATTTTCGAGTTTATTTTGTATCAATCTGATAGCCTTGTCCCGACGAGCTAACCCTTTTTATCACGTGTTAAGACTCGAACAGTGTTCAATTTTCGACTCCATGAATAGACGTAGTAAGAATATACTACGAAACAAGGAAGCATAAACACTTTTCTCTCGCTTCATCATACATTTCACACAAACCTTTATATTCTAAGATAAAGGTAAACAAAAAACAAAAAACAAAAAAAAATATATATATATAAATATATATATATATATTAAGAAAAAGGTAAAAATAAAAATATTTTAAGATAAATGTAAAAAAAAGCACTTTATTTTAATAGATGAAATTAACTCTCTTGATGAAGTACCTGACGGTGATACACTACAACGTCAGAAGCTGGAGGGGCAAGAACTGATACTCCTCACGTGTCTTACAATAGAGCCTCTTTTGTCTGCTTACCGTTGATGTGTGTGTGTGTGTTTTTTTGATTAAAAAAAAATCGAGCTTCGAAAGGCTAAAGAAAGAGAAAGAGAGAAGGGGGGTAAGGTAAGAGAGAGAGGGGGGGGGGATAAGAGGGAAAGAGAGAGAGAGGAGAAGAAAGCGAGAGAGGAGAAAGAGAGTGAGAGAGGGGGGAGAGTAAGAGAGAGAGAGGAGTGAGAGATATATAGAGTGGGAAAGAGAGAAAGAGAGTGAGAGAGGGGGGTAGAGTAAGAGAGAGAGAGGAGTGAGAGATATATAGAGTGGGAAAGAGAGAAAGAGAGATAAAGAGAAAAAAAGAGAAGGAAGAGAAAGTGATAGTGAGAGAGAGATATAGATAGATAGAGGGAGAAAGAGAGAGAGATAAATAAAGAAAAAAAAAGAGGAAGAGAAAATGATAGAGAGAGAGAGATAGATAAAGTGAGAAAGAGAGATATAGAGTGAGAAAGAAAGAGAGAGAGAGAGAAATATAGAGTGAGAAAGAGAGAGTGAAAGAGAGAGAGGAAGAAAGAGAAAAGGAAAGAGAAAGAGATGGAACGGGAGAGAACATACAGAGAAAGAGAGAGAGAGAGAGAGAGAAAGAAAGAGAAAGAGAGAGAGAGAGAGGTAGAGTAAGAGAGAGAAAGAGAGAGAAAGGGGGTAGAGTAAGAGAGAGAGAAAGAGAGGGGGGGGGTAGAGTAAGAGAGAGAAAAAAATAGAGAGAGAGAGAAAGAACACAGAAGGGAAAGAGATAGAACATTAGACACAGAGATCGAGAGAAAGAGAATATAGGGGGGGGGACATAACAAAAAATCGTTAAAAAAATTGCAACCCCTTTAATTCAACTTACAAAAATAAAAAAATACAAAAGCTGTTGTCAACGAGACAAACACATCAAGCCACGTTTTGTTCACCGAGACCACGTGAACAGAGGTCGACGAAGGCAGTGTGCATGTCTTGGCTAAGATTCTTGAGGCGAAGGTGACCGCAGACTTGATCCTTGAGCCATCCGGATGACGCTTCCTCTAACAGAAGGACCTGCAAGATAAATGGTAGTCGAGTCTTTTCTTGTAAGATCGAGGAAGGACTTTCTTATAGATAGAGTAGAAACGAAAGACAGACGTGTTGCTTCTTTTTTTCCCGTCTAGTGAAGGGAAGTTTTTGATCTATGTCGTTGAAAGATACATACATACGCACACACACACGCACACGCGCACACACACACACACACACACACACACACACACACACACACACACACACACACACACACACACACACACACACACATACACACAAAGGCACAAACGTTTTTAATTACATTAAATATATAATATATATATATATATATATATATATATATATAGAGAGAGAGAGAGAGAGAGAGAGAGAGAGAGAGAGAGAGAGAGAGAGAGAGAGAGAGAGAGAGAGATCCAAAGGCTCCCACTCTCTCCTTTTATCACCCTACCACACGCTCTCCTTCTCTCTCTCACAAACATCGCAGATGGAGCCTATGTCCTCACCTCATCCATCACAACAGCTGGTGCACCGTTCTCACTCCGGGGATCCTTCTCCTCTTCTGTAACCACCTGTAGTATATGTCGGTCCTTATCACGTGTTCGGGCCACCAGCTGCTGGCCTTCCCCGGACGTGACGCAAGTGTGAATAGCTTCCCATGTTAGCTGGTACCGCCCTGCACACTGCGTCAGAAGGAAAAGCTTGTTGTGAGGTTGTGAGGTTGAGGAAACTCACGATTACCCAAAACTTGAGACAAATAGGGACATGAAGTATCTTCGGGGGAGGGGGGGTATTTTGTGTTATGTGCTCCATACTTCGGAATCAGTAATGATTAATCATAAGAGCATCATTAAGAAAATGCAAGTAATGTAATATCAAAAACGAAAGAAACAGTAACAACAAAAAAAGGGGAAAATATATTCAAGGTAATAATTCTTCCCTTGAAACTAATCTTGGCACCATTTTACCCTTTTCGTTGCGGTGAGGTCACTCCTCTGCAGGGGGCCAGAGGTCAAGACACAGCCAGCGAAGGAGAGCAGAGGGGCTTGGTCCTTGAAGTGTGCCTCGGCGCATCCCAGTAGTTCGTTTACAAAGGGGCTGTGTCCGGCACCCTGGTAGGAATGAGAGCAAGCGAGAACTCGGGAAAATTGGCAGAATGTTTAAAAGATAAGGAAGCTATACATTTTATTCCAATGAATGGCATCTGCGGTGACATACATATACTACGCATACGCACACGCACACACACATACAAACATACACTCACAACAAACACACACCCATGAACAAATTCACAAAAACACAAATACACATATACACAAAACGATAAACCGTACTGATGCATAAAATACAAAAACAAAAACAAAAACATGGAAAAGTAAATCAACAGTTTCCAAATCCATCTGACTTTCATGTTTAAGGCAGTTAATAGTATATTCTTCTTCCACTAAATACCAACTTTTAAACTCCATTCCATAACTTATTTCCTTAAACATAAAATCCTTTCATTTTACGAAACTTCTTTTTCTTCTTCTTCTTCTTCTCAAAGTCTATACACACCGGTTTTTTTCCATCTTCCTCTTATCCTAACCCCTCTTTCCAAACCCATGTCCTACTACCTCCTAGCCTTTAAGTTCGCTCGCGTAACTCAACCTACCTGAGGAACCAAGAGGAGGTGGAGGCGGAGGTACTGGCCCAGAGTGTTCTTCAAAGGGGCTAGTTCCCGTTGGAGGAGTGAGGTCTCCACGTTACTCCCTTCCTTGAGCAAAGCCGTCAGAGACACCT
>BOPN01008208.1:17500-22500 GCA_017312705.2 Penaeus japonicus | reverse complement strand
TATTTATATATAGGCCTGTAGCTGTCTGTAATTCTACCCTAGGATACGTAAACATTATTCTTACTTGTTTCCTATGATTTTTTCTTTATATTTGTCATGCTTAAATTAAAATATACATTTACCATCACTCCAATCATAGTGGGTGTCCATTTAAACAAAAATGTCGCCTTAGATATTGACTTTTGGCAAAGATAAAGCGTGAGGAGATTGTAGGATTGTATCTACGATGGTAAGTTGTTCATGAATACCGATGCGGTCTGTTTACAATCGTAATTGAAGTTACCAGTGCATTTACCATCGTAAGTGCATTTGTGAATCCGGCCCTGGATGCTAAAAACAAAACAAGAAAACCAGGCTACTCACCCGCGCTTTGTGTAAGCATTTGTAGGCGTTGGTAAAGTTGGAAGTGGGGTCTTTGTAGCCCACCCTGGGGTCAGTGCTGGTCTTGTGGGTCTTGGGGTCTTTGTAGCCCAGCCTGGGGTATAATCTGGCCATGTGGGTCTTGGGGTCTTCGTAGCCCAACCTGGGGTCAATGCTGGTCTTGTGGGTCTTGGGGTCTTTGTAGCCCAGCCTGGGGTCAATGCTGGTCGTGTGGGTCTTGGGGTCTTTGTAGCCCAGCCTGGGGTATAACCTGGCCATGTGGGTCTTGGGGTCTTCGTAGCCCAGCCTGGGGTCAATGCTGGTCTTGTGGGCCTTGGGGTTTTCGTAGGCCAAAGTGGGGTATACCAAGGCGGTGTGGGGTCAATAGGGGGTCTAGTGTGCCACGGGGGAGTGGGGTCCACCGGGGGTCTTGTGTGCCACGGGGGAGTGGGGTCCACCGGAGGTCTTGTGTTCCACGGGGAGTGGGGTCTACTGGGGTCTTGTGCCATGGGGGTGGGGTCTACTGGGGGTCTAGTGTTCCACGGGGAGTGGGGTCCACCCGGAGGTCTTTGTGTTCCACGGGGGAGTGGGGTCTACTGGGGGTCTAGTGGGCCATGGGGGAGTGGGGTCTACCGGGGGTCTTGTGTGCCACGGGGGAGTGGGGTCTACTGGGGGTCTTGTGTTCCACGGGGGAGTGGGGTCTACTGGGGGTCTAGTGGGCCATGGGGGAGTGGGGTCTACCGGGGGTCTTGTGTGCCACGGGGGAGTGGGGTCTACCGGGGGTCTTGTGTGCCACGGGGGAGTGGGGTCAACAGGTGGCCTAGTGTGCCACGGGGGAGTGGGGTCAACTGGGGGTCTGGTGGGCCACACAGGAGGGGCGGTGGGCCAGACTGGAGGAGCAGTGGGCCACACGGGAGGCGTGGGGTCAACTGGGGGTCTAGTAGGCCACACAGGTGGAACAGTGGGCCACACAGGGGGAGCAGTGGGCCACACGGGAGGCGTGGGGTCAACTGGGGGTCTGGTGGGCCACACAGGAGGGACGGTGGGCCAGACTGGAGGCGTGGGGTCAACAGGTGGTCTAGTGGGCCACGCAGTAGGAGCAGTGGGCCACACCGGAGGCGTGGGGTCTACAGAAGGCCAGCCCCAACATGGATCGTAGCAATTATATTGGTAGCAGTATTGGTTATTGTTGCATGGGACGCATGGGTTGCACATATTACACCAACTGCTATCTATGTATTCGTAGCAGTCGGAGTATCTTTTCTCCCTACCCATATCTCTCCCAGTGGCGTTTACGACCACTGGAGGGGCGGGCGGTGGCGCGGCCGAAGCTGCTACCACCAGGAGGAGACATGACAGCTGCGGGGAAATGGCGAAAGGATTATAAGTCTTGTGGTAAAGAGTGGTATATATTGCAGGATAGATAAGAGTGTAAATGGTTTGTGTATATACTGAATATGTTTTAAGGATTGTGATTGAATATTCGGGATTCTTATATCGAGATGAAAGGTAATATGAAATTTGAAAGATTAGTAAAATAATGGCAAACCAATAAAAAAAGAGAAAAAAAAACAATAGATGTATACTAACATCTTTATTAGATTACTGAAAACCCCGTGAAAAAGGTATATAAAGTAGAAACTAATACAGACAAACAATTAGTTGAGATTACGGTACCATGACATGAGAATGCTACATTTTTTTCTTCCTGAAATAACAAAACTCGTTGGAGTGTGAGGGAAAATATCATGAAACGATCGAAAACTATAAACGTACCTCTAAATAGTCATTGGGTGGTCAAGCAGTTCTCATATACTAATCTATGTACTTCATCATTCTCATTATACACCAAAATGTTCCAGTAACAATTATACGTTTTGTTTTGTACTGAAAATTAACCTCATTTCAAAATATTTCCAAAACCCATTATCATCACGATAATACCTTTTCGTAGAGACTGCAATAAAATTCACAACTAGCAGTGAACTGTTACCGATAATCCCAGTTAATGATTAAAACACTCAGATAGGCAGTAAAACCTTTATGATATTTACATACTAAGACCAGTAATATATGTATGTATATGTATATATATATATATATATATATATATATATATATATATATATATATATACAATTATTTTTTTAAAATATCATCATCATTATTATGATTACTATTATTATTATTATTATTATTATTATTATTATTATTATCATCATTATTATTATTATTATGGACCCCGTCTCTCAGTTCTTAAAGACAATATCTCTAGAGTAGGATGTTGTGTTCCCGATTAGTGTCCTCGACGGAGGGTTAAGGTATATAAAATCTCTTTAAAATTTGCATTCGACAATATCGGGATATCACAGGTACCATCTCAATCAGATCAAAATTCTATATGACAAAAGATATTGATAATACATAGTACGAAAATTCTGAAATCATATGATAAATCATAACGACCAACAAAAAATATTAAAACGACTAATGACATCTTTACACACTTGAACTCATTATAATATTATATCAGGAAATCATTGCTTCTTCAGGTATTGATAATTATATCTAATTTCTGGTAAAATTAATCAACTTTGGAACTGCACATTTTTCGCGTGTTCACATCAGGCGAAATCCCCCCCCCAACGATTTCAATAATAGCAAGTGCTATGTTGATTACCCAAAATATTTCCCAGCAATTGCAATTCTGTAGCGAATGTATGATTCCAATGTGGATTCGTCATTGATTACAAATCCAGTAATCAAATCCAGTTACAAGATGAAAATTCTTATCTTGGTAAATTGGTAAATTGGTAAAAAAAATGCACGCGGCCACATCACAACATGAAACTTACTGTGTATCAGAGGAGCGAGAAAGTTAAATGTCATTTTGGTACTAAACACCATATCGAGAAATATGAAAACATGTCACACTAAGGATCAAAATATCGTAAGTTATTCGAAATATGCAATTTCTTAATATAAACTATTTGAGTTTGCCCTGAAAATCCCACTGATAAGCCCATTACGTTTTCTATATTTTTACTATATAGTAGATATGTAGACGATTTTTTTCATTCATGTTGGTGCTAAACTCGAAAATGAACACATTACTACTACTGTTGCTGCGACGTACTACTACTAATAATACTAATACTACTACAAATCATAATTATGATAATAATAGTGATAATAATAATGATAATAATGATGATAATAATAATGATAATAATTATGATAATGATAATAACAATAATAATGTTGATAGTAATAATAATAATAGCAATAAAAACAGCAATGATAATAATGATGATAATAATAATGGAAGTGTCAGCAATGATAATATTAATGGTAGTGGTAATAGATCTTAACACTTTTTCGTTTATCTTTCCATTAGCCATAAACAACACATAGACCATAAACCACACATGTCAAGTGACCTGCCGTGTTGATAGATTGTAAACAACTTAATGACACACCATCGACAACCGTTTATGTGATTGTTTCTCCTTATCAAAATATAGAAGTTACTAACTGAATAAAAAAAAAAAAAAAACATATGTAAATGTGCAATTATATGAAAAAAACGACTTGTAATAACTTGTAATCCGACCAAGTGACACTCGAATCCTACTACTGCGTTTAATAACATCTACTCACGTGGTTCTTCATCTCCCCGAGGTGCCACTTGCAACTTGCATGCTCGTAAAGTCGGGATAAGTCTGTGCGTCGTCTCGTTGACTAGGTGTGTCGACAGCTTTCATGCGCATGCGCGGTTCCCCCTTTTTAATATTTCTCCCATGTTCCGCTCAACATGTGATAACAAGGATGATGAATCTTGTTTGAACACGTTGCGTAAAGGAGTTGAGATTAGTGATGATTGGCCGGATAAAAGGTTTGAATATCCTTCAATCACATCTTGTCGAGTCGTTTCCTTTTTTATAGAACCTGTATCCTTTTTCTTTTTTCTTTTTTAAATTTTGATTAAGAAAAAAAGAAAACACAAGACCATAGAGGAGGAAACGCCATGCGATAAGACACAAAGGCCGCTGGAGAAAAGTACATGGAAAATCCCACGGTATTTGACAGAGGAACATTAAGACACACAAACACCCAGCTGTGTATATGTATGTGTATGTGTGTGTGTGTATCCTGCCCGCCCCCACACAGTCTGGGAAAAATTTTGTGTTTACATGTTTCGGGATAAACTCTAGTGCAATATCCGTCATCTCATCCTTCAGTGTACAAGGTCGCATTCCGTTGCCGCGTCTCTGGTATCCTTCGTCCTCCTTTTGTCATCGTCTATGCCTTTCCTTCTCTTTTTTTTAACTTCCTTGCCTTTCTTCTATTTTGTTCCATCTTATTATCTCTCTCTCAGTCTATCTATCTTTTTATATATACCTTTCTACCTTTCTAGCTACCTCTGTCTCTGCTTCCATCTCTCTCTTTCTCTATCTGTCTCTGCCTCTGTCTCTGTCTCAGTCTGTTTGTTTGTCTGCCGGTCTCTCTCTCTCTCTCTCTCTCTCTCTCTCTCTCTCTCTCTCTCTCTCTCTCTCTCTCTCTCTCGACCATTTTTCTCTTACCAATCCGTCTATCTCCCTTTCTTTCACCTTCTCCATCTCCCTGCCGTTGTTCATTTC
>BOPN01008207.1:35000-48306 GCA_017312705.2 Penaeus japonicus | reverse complement strand
GAGAGAGAGAGAGAGAGAGAGAGAGAGAGAGAGAGAGAAAGAGAGAGAAAGAGAGAGAAAGAGAGAGAAAGAGAGAGACAGAGAGACAGAGAGAGAGAAAGAGAGAGAGAGAGAGAGAGTGAGGGAAAGAGAGAGAGAGAGTGAGGGAAAAGAGAGAGAGAGAGAGTGAGGGAGAGAGAGAGAGAGAGAGAGAGGGAAAAAGAGAGAGAGAGAGTGAGGGAAAAAGAGAGAGGGAGAGAGAGAGAGGGTGGGGGAGAGAGAGAAAGAGGGAGAGAGAGAGGGTGGGGGAGAGAGAGAAGGGAAGGAAGGAAGGAGAGGGGGAAGGAGAGGGAGGTAGGGAGAAAGGAAGGGAAGTAGGGAGGTAGGGAGGTATGTAGGGAGGTAGGGAGGTTGGGAGGGAGAGGGAGGGAAAGGGAGGGAAAGGGAGAGAGGGAGGGAGGGATGGTCATAATACATTGCATTCTTTTACATATCTTTCTATCTTATCTTAGATTTCATAATGTTTGATCATAAAAGTTATTAAATTTTGGGCAGATTGATAAATAAATAAAAATCAGGTGTTGTTATATTAGCATGTTCAAATATCTAAATGGTATACAAAGTATTTAAATGGAAGAAAATATTCTAAATCATCTGCATAAATATAAATCAACAAATTTGAATTACTGATCAGTTACAAAGAATTCATAACAGAATAACGTTCAGCACTAATAATGCAAGAATACTGATGAATATTACCAAGAATAGCACAACACATGAACTATAAGTAAAAATATATCTTAATAAGAAATATCATAACTGTAGAATTCACATAAAATGTTTATCCTTCTTCTGTAAATTTATCTAGTGTGTTTTTAACTGTTAATTACTAAACTAGTTTTCTTTAAGTGTTTATTGATACATAAATATCTATAATATTTTGACATCCTCCATCAGCATTCATTCCTCATTTCATCTGAGGCTATTTCATAATGTTTTATATTTTCTCTTAACCATTCCTTCCACTTCTCACTGACAGAACACTCCAATGTTACTTCTTGGAAAACATCTGACCTTGTAGTTTCCTCAAAGTGCATCTTCTGAAACATACCTATACTAGGTGTATTACTTAGGCCTATCTTGACCTGGTATGTTTTCAATCCTAGCTGCTCAATGCCATATCTAAACATGAGTAGCATAGCCTCCCATCCTCGTTTTTGGCCTCTAAACTGGGGCTCTGCAATCATGATTTCTCCCTCTGCCCGAGTCCTGTCTTCCTGATCCACGAGAAACAGGTTTGTGTCTCCAATCATAGCCTCGATCTCACTACCCTTTTCTGCCAGGAGATATTTGTCCAGGACAATGAAAGTGCACTTGTCATTGTCAATGAGCCATGACTGCTGCATCTCATACTCTTCCTCCAGGCTTAAAGGCTCTGAAGCTGTGAGTGCCTGCAGGTCTGGGGACATCATCCAACGGTGATATTTTTCCACATGCAATTTTTTGTATGGGACTAAGACCACACATTCACCAATGATGCGGATGGTACTGTTGATCTTCATTTTCCTCTCTGGAAAAAATAAAGAATATATGATTAACATATTCGGAAATTGGCCTTAACTTCTGACCTAATGATTATTCTCAATAACCTTCATCAAGGAAATAACTCCCAAAACCATAGTAGTATAGACATGAAGAAGTACAATTTATATTAAAGGTAAGACTGTTTGGGATATATAAAGGTTAAAAAGTTATTTTTCATTCAGAATAACAATAAACATTATTGTTTTGCTATATTCATTCTATATCTTCCTCATTCACTATTGATATATGCATAAATCTGTTTTCTGAAGATTTGGTAAGTTGAACATATTTCAGCTTCAAATCTCTGAAATTCAACAACCCCTTAATACCTTTCTTAAAATATGCAGAGAGAATGTAAAATTGTGAACAGCAGGGAACATGTTAAAAAGGGTATAAATAAGAATGAATAATCTTAGAAGGTAATATATGAAATGATTGATTCTCACTCGTATGTTTTGTCACAATCAACTCTATTTATAAAAAAATATATAAATCTTAAGGAAGCACTTAAAATTCTATACAAACATTTGTGGCCTTTGTATGTAATCATGAGAATGAGACAAAGATGACAGTTGCTAGCATTAATGACATTGATCATAATTTGACCAAATTTTCTCATATAGGGATATGGAGTTTGGAAAAAGGAACAAGGGATAAAAAAAATGAAATCTGTACATATAAGAATAATGTACAACTGACAAAGTATGAATACTTCAAACAGTTATAGAATATAAAAAGTTCTGAACTGTGACAAATAAACACAATATGAAGCCAGTACTTAATCTGAAAATATATAATACAGAATTTCTTTCTAGCAAATATAATTGCAATACTAAAATCAAAATGGAGTCTTTTCATGAAAACTTTAAGGACACTGCTTATTCTCCAAGCAAGTTAATACAGTAAAGCTTTGACTCTGGAAACTCATGGACTATAAATACCATACTGAAGTGAAAATTGCAAATCTGAAGAAAAGAATAAAAGGAGTTTGAGAAACTCTTAAATTAACCCTTCCAATCCTATTTCAACTCTTGGAATTCTTGCTACAAACACAGTACTAAAACCTGAAATTATAATAATGAATAAACTATTAAAAAATAAAAAACAACAGTGATAAAGGTAGGAATGAAAATCCACAGACATAACATATAATATTGGCATTATCTGAAGGTGACTAAATGGAGTCTTAGTAATATGGTATTAAAGAGTGTGAAGTTAGATCACATTCCAAAAGACCTACAGAGTAGTAGTTGGTGAGTTAGCCCTGAAATAGTGACCAGGCCCATAGTTTTATCATAAAGAACTGTAGGAGCCCATGCTCAAGTATTCAAAAAAGCTTTCCTATAGCTCTGTAACATAGAGGTCTGCTTGTTAGGAGCAGGACAACTGCTGACCTGGCATCTTCCTTCATGTTAAGGGCATCAAGAAGTGGGCAGCAGTCTATAGTTAATCCCGTTTGGAAACAGACATAAGTCACACATGATCTAATCATGTACAGGTCTATATGAATAAACTCTCAAGAATTCATGTAGAACTACAGCAAGAAGTGAACACTGACAAATTCATAGAAATCACTAAACTTATGGAATATCTAATTTCCCTGGCATTAGAGTTAATCTTTTAATCTATTATGTTGAGTATCCTTTATATTCTTGACTTCCACCATGCTATATGCCTCTTAGAGTCACTAAAAATTCTCTGACTATGAATGATGATGAAAATAACTTCAACACCAAAACTTAAATAAAATTAAGTATCACTTAATACAGAAGCTAATGTAATAGTCTTTATTGTGACAACTTATTGTATTAATATTATACCTAATATTGCAAGACAAATCTACACTATACACAATAGGTAACTTACAATGAGGGAACCACTACACACTACAAACTATCTTATACACTATAAATGAGGAATTATTGCATGTACAGACACAAAGCTTCTCTGGGGGGATGGTTATGAATATACTGATGACTAAATGATATACAATGATCAGTGCTAATATTTGGTAGGTATAATTTCTATTAAACAAGTTCAGGTTTTATCCAACAGGGTTAATCACAAACAACTCAGTTTATGATCAGGCAATGTAGCAGAGTCTGGTATCTACAATAGGTCTCTTTATATTTTGGTTAACCTGGGGTTATTATCTCAGCACAGAAGAAGGGCTATAACAATATTAATCCTGTGAAACTCAAAACATTCTATGAAACACTATTGTCCATAATACATGATATACTGAAAGTTACCCATCATTATTTGATTACTTTTAAAACATAATGTGAAACTGTGACTACTTTTTATTGCTGGTATAGCCCATCCCTACTTTATCTTTTGGACCTGGAAAAATTAACAATCAGGAAACAATCATAGAACAGTAAGGTTAAACCTTATACAATATCATGTAGATTTACAAGTGCTGAAAATGTATAAAAAGAACACAATATTACTACCGCAAATAGGGCTTCTTGATACTTTCCCATAACATAATGTTTTTTAATTAAATTTTGAAGACAGCAATGACATACTGGCAGGGAAACGCTAATTTAAAATAAAACAGTTGTTTGAGAATATTCGGTACTTGAATAATTAATCTAATTTTAGAAAAGATATAAAACTATGAAAATTCAACCAACCCTGACTTTTTTTGTGTGTAAACTATGCTCAAAATATACATGATACAGGGAACAAGGTATGCTTGCACTTTTCTATTAATCCATTTACAGTGGATGGCATGATTTGCTGCCAAGGCAGAGTTGGGCTTAGACATGGATGGCCAAACAACATACACCTGCCACAAGACTGTATACATATTTTATTAAAACCACAACCAATGGGTTAAAATTATACCATGGAGAACTCCATCAAACAAATTCTAGTAACTTAATATCAACTCTGGTACTGACATAATAGGAAAAGGAAGGAGAAATCAAAGATGCTAGGTTAAAATCACATAGAATATGTTTCATAAATATAACACAAAATATATCCTGGAATACTAATCCTAAGACATTTAACAGGTGACGGGAATGTGCCGACAAGAGTAAATCTCTAGTTTTTATTTTTTTCTGTCTTTGTTTTTTTCATAATAAAAGAGTAATGGTTATATATAGTGTCTAAGGATAGGAATTATTATTATAGTCACTAATTACTTAGATATTCACCAAAATAGGTTTAGTTCAAACTCTCATTGCATAAGTAGGAAAGAAAGACTTGATGAGCAACTATCCACAGTCTCTACCAAACACTAGCTTCATAAAACAATGACATACAGCAAGATGCTGACCTTTGGCTCTAAAGAAACAGTGGTGCAGGCTGTGCAGGCAGAATGAGAAGGGGAAGGTAAATCAGACCACAAGCAACGGGTGCAATATGCTGTGACACTCATAGTAGTATGCACAGGTTGCCTTCCTTTTCCCCATCTTTATGTGTGTTCTCTATTTTGTCAAATGGAGTATCAAGAACAAAATTTGGAACAATAGCAAAACTGAAAAAGGCTGTTAGTTGGATGGCACATTAAAGCCTTATAATATAACAAAACACAAAAAATGACACACAAAAAAGACTAGTATCAAAACAAGTAAATTAATGAGTGCAACCGGCCTCCATTTGCTGCTTGGTGTGCTATACAGATGGCACTAGTGCCATTCTTGTGGCTAAAAGAGAAAATATATAGCCCACATCTGACAGGTTTACATTAAAATATATAGCCCATATCCGACAGGTTTACATTTCACTCATCATGAAAGAATGGAATAATCAGGCTATTGTAATGCTATTAAAATGAAAACACTTATAGGAACTTGCTGACAATACACACTAATGGCTTACAAAATACATAAAAAACAGACATTTAACAATATTAGAAAGAAGCTTGGATTATCTACTATATACAAGCTAGTAACAAATATCTGTCACAGATAATAACTGTCAACATTTTATAATGCATAAACATCACTAGCCAAAAACTAATATTAAAGCAAGCTGACAACATTTTAACTCGAAATCAAAACTTATTGTCAACAATTATCAATGCAGGAACATGCTTATAACACTTAATAATTAGAGAAACAAACTGAAATTATCTATTGAATACAAAATGTAAGCTAACTGCAAATACTATATACGGTAATCCTTATCCTAAACACATACAACAAGCTAACTCTAGCACAAAAAAATAAAACTCGTAAAATAAGCAATGAAAAATCAGCTGTAAAAACTAAAACAAGCTTGATAAATAAATAAATAAAAAAGACGACAGTACTAGACACAAACAACCTATTAACAGTAAATACAGAAACAAGCTGATGAACGTTACTAGTTTAATCAAGTTGACAACAATCACTAAAGTGAGAAACAAACTGATGGCAGTTAATAAGTGAATCACGCACTACAAAAACTAACTAATTACAATAGCGTACTGACAACACTTACAAAAGGCAAAAACAACGTTAAACTTCCGAACTGTCAATTACCGTAATAAACCGTGAACGACGACGACGGTGTTTACATTACGTTCTTTTAACGGGGTATCATTTTGACTCTTTCTCTATCTACTCTTCCTTTTCTTTGTATATTTTGTATTTATCCGCGTGTATTAATTATGAAGATGGCGATACTTATTGAAATAAAAGGTATCTGATTAACCAATAGGTTTATTGTCTAGTATTTTCTCACCGCACCCTTCAGAATTACCAACAGAGTCACTACTTCAATATTGAAGATGATAAGGAGAAAAAATGTATACACTGATTTTACTTCATATCCAATTATTCTTGAGAATATTATATATCGATTTATCTTCAGTATACTGGAGTAATGAGACCAAAATTTGCCAATTAAACCAAAAGTTGGTATTTCTGACTTTATTTGCCAGAGGAAGCCAATGAAATTGCGAACGGTGTTCCTATCCAAACGCATTAATGAAATAAGAATTTCTATATCAATATACTAGAACATACAAGAATAAGCTAGTTAATCATAAGATATAAGTTGGGAAAAATCAAATGCTTTTCAAACAAAGAAATTGAGAAATTATTTTTTTCCTCCACTTCCACCCTTGTGTTCCTCCATGGAGTCGTGTGTTGTGTCAGATCGCCATTTGTGTTGGGAGTGAGAGGGGTTTCGGTGCGATTGTCTCTTTTCTTGGCCATTTCTTTGCTATTTCCAGTGATAAAAGGTGCTTAGTGTGTTTCTAATGATGGAGGAAAGTGTGCATTGTGGATAGGGATGCGACTTAAATAGGAAAAGCATCCTGGTTTATGAGTATTTTATTAAGTTTTGTCCCGAGGAAAAATGGCTCACTCCCAGTCTGTGAATTGTAGCTTGGATGACATCGACCTCAACGCGTTAAAGGTAAGTTCATTTCTATTAATTTCTCTTTGGGGAGATAAGAGGAGATGAGGAATTCGAACAATGGATCAGCGGAGGAAAAGGAGAATGTAATTTTTATTGGGATTACGAAGTTTTCTTAGTAATAGAAGGATCTCCATCTTCTGCACCGCTTCCTGCCGTAGGATCTCTCGTCCCTGTTATTTTATCTCGAAGGCTTCGTGATTTCGGTAGATTTCCAATCTTCCCTTTAGCGTCTTCTACCCCTCGTTCTTAACTCTTGAATGATGAATGCAAAATTGCTTTGAAAAGTAATATTCCTGTTGCTTGGAAGGCTTATGCACTCGAGGGGAACATGTGTTCAAAGTAGGCTTACCTGATAGTGAGATTTATTTATTGCTCTCTGTTGCAAGCCTACTGTTTTTAGGGAATTGTCATTTCCGTTGGATTTGGTCTTTGTATAAGAACATTTTGTACAGTGGTTACATGTTAATCGACTTTGACAATTTGATTTTCTAGCCTGCTTCAGTAATTTGGGGGATAATTGGTAAGGCATTCTTAAAGAAAGTCAAGTTCATTTTCATACATACCAGGCAATCTCAGCTATTTGATTCTGTCTGGAAGTTCAGCATATTCATAGTAGAGGATGATTGAAAGCTGGGACCTCTGTTTCCACTTGCAACCCTGAAATTGCATCCACTTGAAGGTGTCTCTTTCTTTAGAACATCTTTTTATAATTACTTTCAGGTATTGGTTATGTACCAACTAATCAGGTACTGCTCTTTGTTTACTGCATGGTATTCATGAAGCAGTTTTAAGGTGAAGCCGGTATATGATGCATTACACTGAGACTTTATGGAATTGTTCAAAACTAAGATCCTAGTAATGGGAAGTGAAAAAGCTATAGCTTTGGAGAGTATGATGTGAATCTTGATGAAGTTTGAATGGACTGCCATGAGTACCAAAATATTGTCCAATTCTAGACATAATGAGATGTGACTCATCTCGGCTTCCTTTTTTGTTAGGAAATGATATAAATACAATGCTAATGAAGATCATATTAACCCATTCCCGACGGGGGATTTCTAGCCTAGAATGTCCAAATGCCGGGGCTTTTGAATTATTAGGCCTAAATTAAATGAATAGCTGGCACAATACTGTGCCGCCCGGCAACTGGGCTTTTGAATGCGCGGTACACATGCTGTACCACCCGTCCTGTGTGGGTTAAAGGTAGCAATACCACAAATGTGATATTGTCTGATTTATTCTGCCGTATGATTAATTTTGCTGATGTCATTCTATCTCCTAAATTTTGTCTCAAAATTTAAGATCTTTAGAACAATGTGTGTAGGCCACATGGTATTGGTGGTCTTGCAAACTGTAAAAGTATTGTACCTTACTTTCAAGATTGATGTAGTCGAAGGTCTATTGAGTGACGCCATTTTTATTTCATCCTCAGTTCTTATCGTTTGTTTTCTTAAACAAAAATGGGTTAGTCTCTGTACTGAAGGGATTTAAATGTGGCATTTTTCTAATATTGTCTTATTTGTTTGATATCTTTTCTTGGGAATAATGATAAAACAGTATATATATATTCCTTATTGTGATGCCAACCATGGATTTCATCATTAATAGTTCATGAGATTGATTTACTTCAAACATGAGATTTCCATCATGAACTGAAATTAAAAAGTTATGTGTTTGATATATGATTATAATACATGTGAGTTAAAAACATTAGACTAATGTGTTTTTGTTTTGAAGTTGTTTGACAAAAACTATGCCTACAATTTTCCGCAGTTCCCTGTTGGATGGGGAGTGTGTGTGTGTGCTATCATGGAAACTATGCTGGTTATGGAAAAGAGTATCAGATAGGTATAGTTCTTACACAAGAAAACATATCTTCTGTGTGATAGCCATAGTTTTCGTATACTAATATTTTACCAAGGATAGATTGAGTATGATGTTTGACGGCTTATTTTCGCGTATTATAGATCAAGGTGCACCTTTACAGTCAGACCATTACTTTAGAGGCAGTGCAAGTTGTCCTTACATGTGTTCCTAAATAGGTGTTTTTGGATGTTGAGATTAATTGGAGGGACATGTACACTCCAGCTTTGCATTATTATTAGTCTCTCCAATGAAAAAATTGATTATTTAGAAGTCCTCAACTTCAGTTTAGTTATTTCATAAGCAGTTGTCACATTTAAATATTTTTATACAGTTCCTCCTCAAATATTGTATGATGAGAAATAAGATGTAGGTTTTCAGGCATAGGTTGTCAATTTAGCTATGTGACCCTATAACGCAATGATTCTTACCTTGTTGGTTTTACAAAGCTCATCTAGAAAAAAAACAGCAAACAGCTAACACATCAACTCAGTTTAGATCAGAAAGTGAACATGAAATTCAAGATTTGTTTTTTGTTTTATTCAAGAACTTTAGAGAATTAATGCTTCACAGGAAAAGATAATCAAGGAGGTTTGTGAAGGCTTTTTGAAAGTGAGTGTGATAATAGAATGAAATGCTATGGGTAAAAACCAAGCTTGTATGAAATCAAGAAAGCTCTGTTGCTCCTTGTTAATGATATATCAGTTTATCTCAGCTAGTGGCTCGACTGAAATAGGAAATATATTATTTATGTTACAGTACATCTACGTCCACATCGATTTTGAAAAGCTAGAGCATATTTATAGACATACAGTGTACATTCTACCTTTTTTTACTGCAATATGCTATTGAATTTAGATATGGAATGTACATATATACCACATTGTGAAAAGAAAAGTGATAAAAGTTGGAAAATCTTTTGTCAAAGTGAATACGATTTTATTGCATAAGAGATTAACAGAGGGGGATGGTAGACATTAATGAATACATTGTATTATAGGACTTGAAAAAATCTTTATTGTTCTATTCATTCCTTGTATTGTAAACAGATTATTACTTGCCAGGCAAGTGTTAATCTGATATATTAGACCAAGAGGATAACCATTTGAGTTCAATTGTTTTTCTGTAAAGCTAATGATACTTTCTATCCGACCTCACTTCAATTTGTTCTAAAAATGTGAGGAGAGAGGATTTTGAAAATGAAGGCTTGTGCATTTATTTCTGAATTCCCATCTTTATAGTAAGGATGCTGACTTTAAGAAGATTGAAACGAACTTTGAGATTTAAGTGTGAAAGTAGTAGGGATACTGTAGGTGTTCATATCATTAGTTTTTTTTTTTTTTTTCTTCTTCTTAGAGAATAGGGCTGTACTGAATAGGGACTTTCTTTATTGAGTTTAATTTGTTATAAATAATAAATTTTGAGTGTAATAGTGGCACATTTTCTTTCTCATGGAAATTGTGTGAATAATCCTTATATTTATTACTTGCAAGAAAAATGTGTTTTCTTTCAGTTGATTCATATAACCCATTGATACTTGGGAAATACAATCTTTCTTCCCCAAAATTCAAGAGACAAAGTCAACAAGTGAAAATAGGTGGGCTTATTACTGGTATCTAATCCACTTCTTAAAACTGGAAACTTCATAATGTAAAAGGTAATGAAAGAAAACCATAGTCAACAGCACATCATCCTGGCATCATTGGGTGAAAGTTCTATTGTCAGAGAGTACAGTACAATAAAATTGCAGTACCTTTTATGTCTCTTAGAGTGTCTCCTCATTATTGTGCATCATGAATTACACCAGCATCCTTTTATTTGAATGAGGTGATCATGCGTAGATTGCACTAAGTAACTTGAACATTGTATGCTTTTGTTGCATATATAATTTTTTTTTTTTTTTTTTTTATGCATTTTTATTTTACTGAAGGAGGGGATTTAAAACCTTGAAAAATAAAAGTTGGAAAATCTGAACTGTTGTCTGATTATTTTATTTGAAATATGGTTAAGGTCAGGTATGTTGCCTTACAACTTAATCATTCCCAGTGATTTATAGATTGGTTCAACCAACCATAAGGTTCTGCAGTCACCTAGCAAATGAGATCTGTCTTGTTAATGATGGCTTGGATGTGTCCAGGTGAAAATTGATGTCAGTCATATTGATGTGAAAGCATCATCTATGCAGGCATACTCACTTAGACATGACACACACACACATGCCTGCACTCCCATACCCACATATATATGCAGGCACTCCCATACCCACATATATGCAGGCACTCCCATACCCACATATATGCAGGCACTCCCATACCCACATATATGCAGGCACTCCCATACCCACATATATGCAGGCACTCCCATACCCACATACATGCACGCACTCCCATACCCACATACATATAGGCACTCCCATACCCACATACATGCACGCACTCCCATACCCACATACATGCACGCACTCCCATACCCACATACATGCACGCACTCTCATACCCACATACATATAGGCACTCCCATACCCACATACATATAGGCACTCCCATACCCACATACATGCACGCATCCCCATACCCACATACATGCACGCACTCCCATTCCCACATTCACATTCACACCCACACCCACATTTACATCCACATCGACATTCACACCCACACCCACATTTACATCCACATCCACACCGACATTCACACCCACATCTGCACCAGCACCCACACCCGGACCTACATGTTCACCCACATGCATATCCACATGCACACCCACTTTCACACACGCATGCACACACACATTTATATTGTTTATTCCAAGTATAACCTGTCAAACTTGTTTCAAGAATTTTCCTGTGCTGGATGCAGTGTAATTTTCATGTTTAGATTAATATTCACAAGTGCAAATGGAAGTTTTAGTTTAGTTAGTTGATTTGAACTCTAATTTCTATTATTGTAATTATATAATTGCACATGTTGCACAGAATGCATTTGATTATTGTTTTGTAATCTTACGTATAGGATGACATCTATTGGAAAGTCATCACAAATGCACTTTACACTCAGAGCATTTTAATGGTGGTTTCTTATGTTGTAATGGAAATAAAAATGGCATTAAAATGTTATTTACAGTATTTGAACATTATTAGTATTATATTTATTAGTAGGTAAAATACATACACAGGATTATATATTATCTTGCACAAGGGTTAACATTTAAAGTTATATCAGAGACTGTTTTTTTTGCATCCATAAAGCCTTCACATGTACTTGGTTGTATCTGTTTGATAAAAACGTAGGTGCAGAACCTTGAAAGTTTGTATATTTTCTGTTTATGTGAATGAATATGATTCCGTTTGGTTGTTTGCATGTGCTGTATATGCACCATACATGCATATGAGCTAGGGAATCATGTAGGCCTAAACCGTCTTCAGAAGTAAAGCTCTGTTTCTAAATATAGATTCAGGTAATAGGTGTTGTCCCTCGTTTTGGATAAATTTTAAAAAGGGTGATAAAGGGTCTCTCAGCAGAACATGATCCCAAATTCTGGTGTTACCACATACAGCGTTTACAGGGAACATTAACAGATATTATGATATGTTTTATTGTATTGTTAGGTATTTATGATTTATTATTTTTATGACAGTGGCCTTGTACTCACAAACTTCACCGAACTGAATATTATTGTTGTTAGTAGAAGTAGTATTAGTAATAGCAGTAGTAGTAATGGAAGGGACTCTCATTGTTAGTACAGATAGGAGGTTTGTCTGCATGACTGCATTTTCAGAATCAACACCAATGTATTTATGTAGGGCAAATACGACAATCGCCTAAGTAGACCAAAACAAAAGTGAAATAGCGCTTTTGTCAACGATGATGTAAGAAAATAGCAGAAGAGCTTGGAATTCCTAAAGTTTGAAGAGTGGTCTTTTTTTTCCTTCTCACTCCCTCACTCCCTCCCTCCCTCCGTCCCTCCCTTCCTTCCTTTCTTTTACACTTTACATAGCAGCTGGTGCTTGGGGTTGCAGGGTGAAAGTGTGTTAGTGTGTCCAGAAGGTGCACAGACGGCATTACATTGTGATTTGTTCTTTAGGGTGAGAGTGTGAGAATGTGACGGTTTTCTCAAGAGGCTTCGTGCGGAAAGTCATATTTTGAAAACAATTATTAGTATCTCTTTTTGTTTTTGTTTTTGTATATTTTGGAATGGATAAGCTGGACGAATTTATTTTCGTCTGTGTTGATGGTAGTGATGGAATTTGATTACTTGAAAGGAAAGACAAGACAGAAAGGATGATGAGATAATCTAGAAACAAAGAAAGAACGAGCGCTTAAACTCGCGTCCTCGTTATTTTCTTCCCCCCCCCCCCCAAGGGAATGAAGAACTTCGACATTTTCTTGAAATTTCTTGTGGGTGCTTCACGAGTGTGATTACTGAAATAATGTAGAAAGTACATCGCATTGCGCAACCTTCAAGTGAAAACGACAGTCCAGAAATTTGAGCGAGTTTCTCATGGTACAGCTCTGAAGAT
>BOPN01008207.1:0-30000 GCA_017312705.2 Penaeus japonicus | reverse complement strand
GTGTTAATCATGGCGACCGAGGGGGAATCACAGGGGCGGCGCTTTCATTTGGCTCTCCTTGTCGTCGTCGTTGTCGTCGGTGTGTGCTCAATAGATACTAATTGAATAGATTAATGCTATATTGATTGCCTTTTGTTGCTGTGCTCGTTGTCTTTAGTGTTGTTTAGATTTATTATTTTTGTATTTTTTTATCTATATATGTTTTTGATTATTTAATTTTCTTTTACTTTTTATTCCTTGAATTAGTTAGTTATTATTATTATTATTTTACTGTTATTCAGTTTAGCCTCAGTCTTGGTTTGTTAACCACCGATACTCTGTTACCCCCCCCCCCCCTCCCGCACAACGTCTCGTATTCTTTTTAAATATTATGACCATCCTTACAGTATGCCATAAACATGTTCTGAACTTGGCTTTTGATCTCGGCTATATCTCTCCTTGTCGTACATTATTTTATTCTGTTATTATCTGTTTGTGTGTCTACCTCCTGTGTTATCGACGGTTCGAGTTTAGTATTTGTTGTCGTTATTGTTGATTTTCTAGCATTAAGCTTTTTGTTTATGTAGTGTACCTGCTTGTATCTTGTGTCGTAAAAGCTTAAACTACCCAGAAATTAGAGTCAGTGAAAAGTCTGTTCATGTGCTGTTGGTCCGCAGTGTTACAGACCATTACCTCTCCCCACCATCTCTCCTTCCTACCCATGACCCCCTCCCACCCACCTACACAGCAACCCCGCCCACCAAGCTCGCCTCAACTCTGACGTTCATTTATGTAAACTCCCAACCTTTTATGGTGACCTCTTGACCTCCAGGTTGACTTTCGACCTCTCTCTCCCTCTCCTTCTCCTTCTCCTTCTCCCTCTCTCTCCTTCCTTCCCCCTCTCTCTCCTTCCTTCCCCCTCTCTCTCCTTCCTTCCCCCTCTCTCTCCTTCCTTCCCCCTCTCTCTCCTTCCTTCCCCCTCTCTCTCCTTCCTTCCCCCTCTCTCTCCTTCCTTCCCCCTCTCTCTCCTTCCTTCCCCCTCTCTCTCTCCTTCCTTCCCCCTCTCTCTCTCCTTCCTTCCCCCTCTCTCTCTCCCTCCTTCCCCCTCTCTCTCTCCCTCCTTCCCCCTCTCTCTCTCCCTCCTTCCCCCTCTCTCTCTCTCTCTTTCCCCCTCTCTCTCTCTCTCTCTCTCTCTCTCTCTCCCTCCTTCCCCCTCTCTCTTTCCCTCCTTCCCTCTCTCTCCCCTCTCTCTCCTCTCCTCTCCTCTTTCTCTCCCTCCCTCCCTCCCTCCCTCCCTCCTCCTCCCCTCCTTTTCTCCCTCCCCCCTCTCTCTCCGCTCCCTCCTCTCACATCATCCCTCTCTCCCCCTCCCTCCCTCCCTCTCTCCCTTCCCTTCCCTCTCTCCCCCTCCCTCCCTCCCTCTCTCCCCCTCTCTCCCTCACTCTCTCTCACTCTCACTCTCACTCTCATATTCCAAGTCAAAAGCTTGCACAGGTTGCGTGTGGGAGAGAGGTAAGTGAGTAATGAATTATTTGATTAAAGGTCGAATTCATGCCGATTGGAAGCCCGTAGTCCTTGGCTATGTGTAGGTGTGAGGG
The DNA here is from genome assembly GCA_017312705.2 of Penaeus japonicus. Lineage (NCBI taxonomy): Eukaryota > Metazoa > Arthropoda > Malacostraca > Decapoda > Penaeidae > Penaeus > Penaeus japonicus. The sequence goes on along the minus strand of BOPN01008207.1, from coordinate 28,423 downwards.
TGGGGGAGTGGATGGAAGTGGTAGTGGGAGTTAAGGGAGGAGTTGGGAGGAGGGAGTAATTCGAATATTAAGGACGTGCAAAGTTAAGTAGAGTGATTGGCGGTTTTAGGGCTGAAGCTCGTGGCGATTAGTTGGATATGTTTCAGTGTCATGTTTGTAGAATTATTTCGTAAATATGAATGAGGGTGAGAATGAATGCGCGCGTGAGTGTGTGCCTGTGTGTGCGTGTGCGTGTGCGTGTGCGTGTGCGTGTGTGTGTGTGTGTGTTTGTGTGTGTGTGTGTGTGTGTGCGTGCGTGCGTGTGTGTTTGAATGTGTGTGTGTTAAAGAATGAATTTATTTTTTTCATATATTTGTATATTCGTGTATGTAAGAGAGAAGCAGTTCGGATACCCTTTAGAGAAATAAGCCTTAGTGCCTGTGCGTGACGTAAAGGACAGTGCGGCGTCATCGCGTTTTCCGCTGATTCACAGGTGTCGCGCGCCTCGAATGCCTCGTCCCTGGGCCGGCTGGGGAGTGTATGTTGTGGTGAGGGATGGGGGAGTTACAGATGAAGGAATGGATGTCCGGGGAGAGAGAGAGAGAGAGAGAGAGAGAGAGAGAGAGAGAGAGAGAGAGAGAGAGAGAGAGAGAGAGAGAGAGAGAGAGAGAGAGAGAGAGAGAGATAAACAAACACACGCGCACACACACACACACACACACACACACACACACACACACACACACACACACACACACACACACACACACACACACACACACACACACAGGTTGGATGTGATATCATTACTGGTTTGGGCTTGTTATTCTTCTCTTTCTGCTTCTGCAACAACAACCCTTCGTTCCCTGCAGAGCCCAACTTTGCCATCTCGTTCTTGGAAGTTACGGCCGTTGCAATTCACTCACTCCTTCCTCTCTTCCCTGCCTTCTCCCACTTCTTGTGTGTGTGTGATAGAGAAAGAAGATAACCGAAAGGAAGAAAAGGCTAAAAAGAGATGGTAGAACGAAAACCGTGAATGAAAAAGGGTCCGCGCTTCACCCACAATTAAAACCCGGCCTTCGAAACCGAACATCGACGCAATTCCACCAAAGGCAAGGCAAAGGACAAGGCAGGTGACAAGGTGTGGACACGTAACGTACGACAAGAAACTTCGACGACAATGACGACGCCACCGAAGTATGTGGTCGCAATAGGCGAAAAAGCCTCTGCTGAGTCGCCGATAACAAACAGTGGAAGCAGATGACCAGAGGAAGGAACGCTGAAGACAAGAAAGCGCGAAAGGAATTCCAGAGAAATCCCGAGGAAGGCAGCGTAACAGAGCAGCAAATAGGAAAAGACAAACAGGTGGGAGAAATACTCGGCAGACAAGTAAGTGAAAAAGAGAGATAAAACGACAAACAGCCTGATCAGCAGGTGGGAAGAAATCGCCAGGGAAGCAAAGCAAGCAAGTGGGAAGGACCACGCGGCAGACTGAAGGACGAGTTCCTCTAAAGCACTCTTAAACCACAGCCCACATCCCCCCTCTCCCTTCTGAAACTCGTTGTGGCAGGAGTGAATCTGCCCCACGTCCCCCCCCCCCCCCGGTCCCCCACACATGGACTACCGGCACTCGCCGTGAGTCAGTCGAGACTTGAGGCCGAGAGGTGACTCATCTTCAGCTGAGTCACTCTTCTCGACTCGACTCGACGTGGTCCTGCCATAAACGTTGCGACCGCTACTACTTTGCAACGCGTTCAAGGGGTCATTTCTCTCTTTCTCTCTTTCTCTCTTTCTCTTTCTTTCTCTTTCTCTCTCAAAACGTATATATATATATATATATATATATTTATATTTATATTTATATTTATATATATATATATTTATATATATATATATATATATATATATATATATATATATATTTATATATATATATATATTTATATATATATTTATATATATATATATATATATATATATATTTATATATTTATATATATATATATATATATATATATATATATATATATTTATATATATATTTATATATATATATATTTATATATATATTTATATATATATTTATATATATATTTATATATATATTTATATATATATATATATATATATATATATATATATATATATATTTATATATATAGATATATATATATATATATATATATATATATATATATTTATATATATATTTATATATATATATATTTATATATATATATATATATATATATTTATATATATATATATATATATATATTTATATATATATATATATATATATATTTATATATATATATATTTATATATATATATATATATATATATTTATATATATATATATTTATATATATATTTATATATATATATATTTATATATATATATATATATATATATATATATATATATATATATATATATATATATATATATATATGATATATATATATATATATATATAATGAACTTTCTCACTCCCTTTCCCTCTCCCTCTCAGCGATTTAGGTTACATCACTCTATGAGCATTTAAGTGTGGGCCGTCCGTGGCAATCGATATATTGTCGGAGAGACGAGGGGAGAAGAGAGGTAGTGAGGGGATATTTTTCGTGCTTTTAGATTCGCGATAGTAGAGAAGGGGAGAAATGATAATAATGGGAAGGCTGAAAATACTGTCCTTACTTCCCTTCGTCACAAGGTCAAGTTCGACTTTGACCCCAGTTGCAAATTTACGCCGAATTATGTTGTGTTTTTTTTTACCACTGACTTTTCCGTGGTTGTTCATCACCTGTACTTTTATATTTTTTATTTGTTGCCTTCTTGGTCAGTTATCAGTTATCATCTCCATTTTTTTTCTATTTCTTCCACATTCTTTTATCGGAAAACACAGAAGGCGATGGGGTAAGCTTATCGGAGTATTCATTATGCTATCAGTGTTGTCACGGGGAAAAGGATTAGGGTGCAAGGGTGATAAGCTGATAAAGCGATTTAACGCAGTCGCTTTTATATGCTGATTAGTGTCGGCAGGGCTGGGATGGGCTTTTTTAATTGGGGGGTAGAATTGGTAGGATGGACAGAATTTACATTCGGGTCGGGCTGGGATGAGACTTTTTCTGCAGGATTGGAGAGATAGGGAAACAAGAGGTAGGGTAGAAGGGTCTGGATAGGGCAAGAGTGCAGGATAGGATAGGATAGGATAGTAGTAAAGTGAGGGGTTTGGTAGGCCTAGGGTTGAGGATCTTTCAGAACGATGGGTGGGGTAGGAAGGTAGGAACCTTAGATATGGTTAGGATAGTGTTTTTTATTTGTGAGTTAGGATAGTTTAAAAGGTTAACCAGAGAAGAGTATGTTAAGTGAAGTAAAGTCTGCGTAGGGTGGGGAGCGGTGCTGCAATATGCGTGATTTGAAAACAATCTCAAATTTAGGATTACTTGCCGGTGTATTGTAGGTTAAAATAAAAGTTGGGGTAATGAATGAGATTTGATTATATTTGCTAATATAGTTTCAGGAAAAAGATGCTTATTAATTTTGCAAGACAATTAGGTGTCACTTACTGGAATAGGAATACAGTTGAAGCGGATTAGGATTGGATATAAAAATGGATGAAACAGGTTTTAGCGTTTTAGACCATCAATGCACGCAGTGGATTTTTGCGACCGATGATGTAGGTAACGTAAGCAAGGAACTTTTGTGGGGTAAAGCAAATATTGTGAAACACATTGAGAAAGAACGCGCACTCAAGAATAGAAGCATGTAATGTATTTTGCGTCTCCCTCTCTTCCATCTCCCCTCATTCTTACTCACTCTTACTCACTCTTACTCACGTATTTCATTCATTCACTCACTCACTCATTCATCCATTCACCATCCCATCCTAAGCGGAAAGGAAGATTGTGACAAGGAGAGGTAAGTGAGTAAGAAATGAGGCAGAGAGATACGTGAGAGAACAAGTAATAAAGGGAGAGAAGAGACGTTAGAGCCGAGGAGGTCCCGGCAGCGACCGAAAAGCTCTCCCGCGGTGTACTAACGGTTCCATGCAGTAGTGAAGTAGCTCAGTGTGTTGGAACTGTCTCTCTCTGTAATTGATTATGTGTAATGTGAGTGAGTTTGGCTTATTCTTTACTTATTTCTTTATTTCTTTACTTCTTAACTTTTGGATGCCATGTGTTTGGGTCTTCTGGTTATAATGATAATGATGGTAATGGTGATTATAATGATGATAATGATATGTAATATGTTGTGATCGAAGATTCACACAGCATAAAATGTACATGAGCAATGCGAGATATAACTTAATGCCTTAGTATACAGCGGTCAATATTTATTTACATTTATTAGAAGTGTTTTGTATATCTTCTCCGACACTGGCGTTTGATGATGTGATAGCTTGTCTGGAAGACAGCGGATATATCGATTTGGAAGGTCGCCGAAGGCAAGTGAAATGGACGGGGTTTGTAACGTTATTATGGCCTAGGAGAGGGTAGGAGGGGGAGTAGGGGAGTAGGGGATCAGTGGTAGGTGGTACGGTAGAACGGTCGAGTCGTGCCGTGTGTCGGACACCCGAGAGAAAGTGGTTGTCTTCGTCGCCATTTGATCGTTGTTGGTTTGTGATCTTCCTTGATATTCTCTTATACTCCTTTTTTAAAAGAGGAATGGACCATCGCTTTCGTCGTGGTTCTTGTTATTGTTTCGTTTATCTTGTTCGTTGTCGTCTTTTCCCTGTTTGTAGGAAACCACCGGAAGAGAATGGTGGTAGTCAGTGTGCATATCGGAAATGTTTGTTTGTTTATGATTTATTGATTTATGTATTTGTTCTTCCCATTCGCTTGATAATTATGGAATATCAGTCAATTGTCTTAAATAGGCTGGTCTTCTATCGATATATATTTGTGCACACGTCAAGAGTACAAGAGGGTGGGTGATGTATGGAGAATGGTGAGAGTTGTGGGCGGTGAAAGTGTGCGGTGGATTCCTCCTATCCTCCCTGCCCCTCCCCTCTCCTTCCCTTCCCTTCCCTTCCCTTCCCTTCCCTTCCTCACTTCCCGCCACCCCACCTTCCTCCCTCATCCCTCTCTCATCCTTTTCTTCCTTTTCCTTCCAACTTCTTTCCTTTCCTTTTTTCCATTCCCTTCCATCCTTCTCCCACCGCCCTCTCCTCCGTCCTTCCTTGACTCTTCAACTTGTTCCTCTGTCTGCCTCCGCGACACATACCGTCACACTACTGCCTCCTTCAGGGCCGCCACGCCCCCGCAAGGATGTCCTTACTTTTTGATGGATTATTGCTCTACCGTTAAATGCTCCATTTTTGGTCTTCTGTCGGTATTTACACTCGGTTTTGTTTCCATCGCCTCTCTCTCTCTCTCTCTCTCTCTCTCTCTCTCTCTCTCTCTCTCTCTCTCTCTTACCTTCTCTCATTCCTTTAGTTCTCTATCTTCTCTTCCCTTCCCTTCCCCTGCTTTACTTTCTCCTTGTGATCGAAATGTTCCTGCACACCCCATCGTGACGAGGGAGCACGCGAAGCGAGTGGGCGGGTCACTCAGATCTAGCACCTAGGATGGGAGCGAAACGATCTCTTTCGCCTAAACCATTATCCGATTGTGAAGATCAAGAGTTATTACGAAATGTGCATACACTTATGCTCGGGGTGCAAAATCTGTGACTAATCCTGCTGTAGCTGAATGAATGGTTGTATTGTGTGTGCAGTTCGGCGAGAAGGTCCATGTCGCTGACTGTATGTCTCCTGGTCTGTCTGTCGGTGTCGTTTTCTCTTCCTATCTACGTACAGCACCAAATGACCTCGATTTTTTTTTCTAAAATCAGAGATAACTCTCGCTTCGATATCACATTTTTTGGGATTAGCAGGAGCAAGGAAAAAGTCTTTGTTTCCAATTTCCATTCGCATTTTACGGTAAGATTTATCTCTTCTATGGGTTGGTTCTTACGTTGAGCGACTGAATACCCAGCATGGAATAGTGAAATAATGCTAGGCCACACCACCGCCATTATTGTTGTTTGGTCGCTCTTGCTTATACTTCAATCGATCGCTTGTCCTTTTTTATATATATTCTAGATTTTCTATATACATTCGTATATGTCTTAGCAACCCCCCCCCCCCACACACACTCAAAAGTCAAGCTAACAAATTCGCAAACCGCGACAGGATGAGACAGACTATTTGATTCGGCGTTGAGCATTATCGGCTGTCATCCCCCACAACTGCCATCATCATATGGGAAGGCAGCATTACCCGCATCGGCAAATGGTGTCTGTCCGTCCTTGTTGATCGACGCGTTTTACAGCAGAGAGAGGAGAGAAGAGGAGTGGTGTGGAGTGGAGGAGTCAACATAGAGAGGGATGAAAATTGGATTCTGATTCTGTAACGCAAAGGAATTCATTAGCAATGGCCTTTGGGTTAATTTTATATCCTGTTCGTTGATCTTGAAAATAATCATCCTTGCCGGTCAAACGTAAGGCGGTCGCTAGCCGAGGAAGGTTTAGAGCAACGCCAATGGAAGTCCAAGGAGGGAGAAGGTGGCGGCGATTTCCGCTGACCAACACGAGCTGAACAGAGGGAGGCAGGAGGAGGCAGTAGGAAGAAGTAACAACCGGAGCCGGAAACAGATGGCGGGGGATAGGAGACAGCGGGATCAGTAGGAATGGAAGCGAGGAAGGTAGTAGAAGGCAAGGACAGCAGGAGTGGTGGCTAAGGAACTAAGAGAGGGAGCGAGGGAGACGAGAACAGCAGGAGGCAGCAGGAGTTGGAGCGAGGGAGGGAGTGCGAGAGAGCGTGACGTACTCTCGGTTCCTGTCACGCCCACACGCTAAACAGCCGCTTTATCCGCAGCTCCTATTCGCATTCGAGGGCTGGCTTGAGGGAAGCCGTGCATTTGGGGACCTTTGTGTTAAAGAAATGCACTAGTGGTTGAGTTTTAGTAAAGGGAGATGGAAATGGGGTAGGAGTGGAAGAGGATGGAGGCGGCGATGAGGGGGAAAGGGGAAATGGAGGTTGATCGGAGGACTGAGGGAGAAGATGGAGGAAGTGGAGGGGGTGATGAAGGATGGGGAGAGAATAAAAGAGATGGAGGAGGATGTTGGCAGTTTAGAGATATGTGTGGCAAGATGGAGGTGGAGAAGAAAGTAGGGTATAAGGAAAGGAAGAAGAAAATAGGAGGAGGAGGAGAAGGAGAAGGAGCAAGAGGAGTTATAGATAAAGCAGAAATATTAGACCCATAGTGAAGAAATCCGAACCAAAGAGAGAGAGAGCGAGATGAGTGGACGGACAGCGTACATTGTGTGTATCTGTGTGCTTGTGTACGTTCGTGTGTGCGTGAGTGTCCTAGTGCACACGAGCTCCAAGAGGAATGTTCGCACGCTCCTCTCCTTGCCAGCCGTGAGGCGAGCAACCTCAATGTTGCTGCGACCTTGGGGTTGGTTCTTCGCCTGAGGCCTGCTTGCGCTTGACGTTCCTGGCTCCGGATAAAGTCTCTCTCGTCTCTGCTTTTCTCCCTATTCTAGCTTTTGATTTAATTTTATTTTTCATGTCGTTTTTGACCGATATTCTTCTTTTGCATCTTTTGTTCCATCTTCGTTTCCCGTTTTCTCTGTCTCCTACTTCCCTCGTTAAATTTTAGTTTTTGCTTTATGCTGATTGTTGATATATTACCTTTACGAGCTCTTTCCCTCTCTCCCCTCCCCTTCCTTCCTCTCCCTTCTTCCTTTCCCTTCCTTCCCTTCTCTCCTTCCTTCCTTTTCTGTTACAGAATCTAGTTTATTATAAAAGCATGATTTACATGTGTGGGATGCGTTTAGGTGTACGTGTTCTATGGGGGATCAAATGCAATTTCCCCCTACCGGGCAGGCATTTACTCTAAAAAAGAGAGAAATTTAAGAGGGTATGACCCAACGCGACAGAAAGCGGAAGGCGCACCCTCGCCCGGGCATTTGTTTACGTCATCGATAAGGGGAGGAGCAAGATAATTTCAGAGAAAAATTAACTGTTACGTGCCTTTTTCTTTCGTTATATGTTTTTTTAAAGAGAGAAAAACAATAATGGAATAAATGTATTTATCTGTATATATCGAAGGTGCATCGGTAGCTTTTATGATGATGAAGAGTAGATATGCATATGAATATGTGTGTGTGTGTGTGTGTGTGTGTGTGTGTGTGTGTGTGCGTGTACGTGTATGTGTATGTATTTGTAATTTTGTTTTGGGAAAGCCAAGGCACTGGCATCATTCTTTTTATTTTTTTATTTTTCGCTTTCTCTCTCTCTCTTCTTAAACTAGAGACATGGGGACACAAGCAAAAGGGAAAGGAGGTAGCTTTGAAGGGATCCCCCACATCTCCCCTCGCCAGACACCGCAGAAACACTGGCCAACCTTTCGTGTGGTGTTTGTGCCAACGGGTCTGTGTTTACCCTCGTTAGTCTGTTGATGCGGTGAAGGCATTCACGACACCCTCCCCCCTCGCCCACAGCACAGTAGCGGCTGTGCATGCGGTCCTTAACCCCCCACCCTCCCTCCCTTTCCCCTCCCTCCTTTCTTCGTCATTCTTCCCTTTCCTTTCTCCCCTCCCACATACCCACCATTCTCACTCTCTCTCTCTCTCTCACTTTATTTCTCGATTCTACCCACATGAATCTCCCTTTCCTTCTCTTTTCCCACATGGATCTCCCTCTCCTTCTCTTTTCCCACATGGATCTCCCTCTCCTGTTCTTTCCCCACATGGATCTCCTTCTCCTCCCCATTCCCCATTCTCTTTCTCATTACCACATGGTCCTTCATATAGTGTACATCCCCATTTGGCTTCTGCCCATTTCCTCCTCTTCCACATCTTCCTTCTCTTCCTCCTCCTCCCCTTTCTCCTCCTTGTGGTGGAAGGCTTCGTCCTAAATATCTTGAAATAAATCGGACTCCACACTATGACTGCTTTTCTTACGACTACTCTCACTCCCACCCGAAGAATCGCTTTTACTCTCTCTCTCTCTTCCTTCGAGTCTGACTTTGTTTGGATCCTGCCTCCTACGCATTTGTCTGGCTGTCTTTCCTTCAGACCTCTGCCCCTTCCCTTCCTCTTGTTTCTCAATCCTTTCCCTCGTTCTTGGTCCCTACTCTCACTTCCCCCCTTCCCTCACCTCCCTCCTTCCCTCCTTCCTTTGACCCTACCCACACCTCCCCCCATCCCTCCCTCCTTCGACCTTTTCGCCCAGAGAGGATTTCTACGTCTTACATCTGGTCCCTCACGCCTCATATAGGTTTGTTATATTTCGCATATCTATGGTATTTATTTATGTATTTGTTTGCTTGTCTCCCCTCTATCTATTCTACCTATTTTCCTTTCTTCTCCCCTCCCTTCCTCCCTCCTCTTTCTCCCTCCTTCAGTCTTTTCTTCCGTATTCAACAGGAAAGTAAAAATAGTACTTGTATAGTGAGAAAGGGAAAGAGGAAGAAAAGAAGAGGTGAAAAGGGAAATCAGTGGGAGGGAGAAGGGAGGAGGGATGGGACCGGAGCGACGTCACAGAAGTAAATCTCGAACATATGTGTGACGCACGTGCTGAGAGGGAAAGTTACGACCCAAGCTGCTGCTCCTGCTGCCTCCGTGCCTCCCTTGCTCAAGTCCCGCTCACTCCCTTTCTTTATAAATTGTCTTTACTTTTGAAAAGTAAGGAATATTTTATTGGAATTTTTGTACATTTTGATATTTTTACTGTATTTCAAGAGGTACTATTTTGGCTTTTTTATACACACACACACACACACACACACACACACACACACACACACACACACACACACACACACACACACACACACACACACACACGCACACACGCACACACACACACACACACATACATATATACATTCATTCATGCATCCATACATGCATATATACATATATACATACATATATACATACATACATACATACATACATACATACATACATACATGCATACACACACACATATATATTCACATATCTATACTAACAAGCATATTCTCTCTCTCTCTCTCTCGCGCGCGCGCGCGCGATAACTCTCATGTCATCCTCCCTCCAGTACGCCTCTCCCTTAGCCAACGACGATAAACTGTCACGACCGTCGTCATACGCGCATAACATATGGCAATACTCCCCCCCCCCTCCACCTCCACTTTCCATTTGATTGATAGTAAATTCATCTGCGTATTTTAATTTCTGTTCTTAGACTTTTTTTTGTTATCGTTGTCATCATAATTATTATTGTAGTCTTTATCATTATCAGTGTTATTATTTTGAATGAGTATGTATTTACACGAACATAAATTATTTTATGCCATTTGAAGCGTGAAGTTCGTCCTTCAGCAGTTGGAGAAAAAAAATGTTCTCGGCTTGCTCGAGTGTGGAGAACGGATGTATGACTTGTGTTTGTTTTAAGATATGAGGTCAATTTTTTAAAGGGAAAATTATAGTTAGTGTTTACGTAAAATGTTAATGGGTGAAAAAACACTTATCATTGAATTTTGTGTTTGTGTTTTTAAAATGTTTATACGTGAATAAATGATGTTGATGAATAAATATGTTGAAAGTCTAAACTGCCAAATTGAATAAATAAATCGCCTGCATTATTCACTGTGTTGTCCTTGTGATCGATGTTGACAGGAATTGTTTGAGTTTTGAAGGTTGTATGCGACATTGATTTAGGTCGTAGCGTTTAGTGTCCAGTGTCCAGACCCAGCCATAGGCGGCCTACAGTAGCAAGAGTTGGCAGGAGGATGCTTTTTTGATACTGATGCTGATAACATACGTTGATGCTGGCGGTGATGCCAATTATGCAGCTAAGTTATATTTTTTGTTGATGATGATGCTTGTTGATGCTTATGTTGATGACCATAATAATGTTGATAAATTTGTCGATTATCATGACATTTGATGGTGATGATAGTGGTGATTGTGGTTATGATAGGTGGGGATTTGGGGAGATGGGTAGTAAGGGATGACTTTTGATAATGTTCTTGGTGATGGCCCTTGATGATACTGGTGTCACAGTGGTTATGATTCTTACTGTATTACTTGTTGATGACGATGATGGATTCTGATGAAGTCGATGGCGACGATTCTATTGTTAATTGGTGACGCTTTTTGAGACTGATGCTGTTATAGCTTTGTCTTTATCTTTGAGAATGAAGTATTCAACGAGCATTCATGATGACTTCTTAACATGATTATGTTATACGCTCTTATTAGTGTTGTGTAAATATTTACATCTTATTTACTTATCCTTCCTCAATTTTATCCTCCTCCCCGCGTCCCCCTTCTCTCCCCAACCCCCATCCCTCTCCATGGATTGAAAGTACAGCAACAACACCTCTTTCTAAGGAGGCAACAACGCCTCAGGTGATTGTTGACTGAAGCCAAGGTAGACCGGACGTCAAGAAAGAAGTTTGTGTCACACGGCGCTCACGTAATGTTGCATTGTCTTGTGTTTGCAATACCTGAGCAGAGTGACCTAGGTACAAGGGTGGTTGTCGAAGGACGGATTTCGTTTTGTAGCCGGATTTTGTATTGTTTCTGAGAAGTGGAAGATTTTTGATGGGGAGTGGGGCCCTGTATTTGTAGAGGTGGTCGAGTATGTACAGTGCTTTATTTTTGGTATGTATATATATATATATATATATATATATATATATATATATATATATATATATATATATAATCGTTACCTTTGCCAATGTCCTGACGTAAATGTCATGTCATCTATTACCATAACAAAATGAGAGTATTCGGACAGATTCATCGGACGATCGTTTTCGAGTGGAGTGTCGTCTACTTCCCAAGCCAAGAAGTAATGATATCCTCGCGGTGGCATCATTGCTGCCAAGATTAAGGCAGTGCTAAATGCCCGGTCTGTGTAGTGCCGGCCGGGCCGCCATAACCAGCAGCGGATGGTAACTAAGCCATAGTCACGAGGAAAAGGAGGAGATGAGGGGAGGAGGCGAAGGAAGTAAGGAAGACGACTGACAGAGAATGAATGAGGAAGAATATGAAAATAAGAGATGCCATGTGGAATGATAGAGAATAAGAAAGGGAAAAGAGAAATTGAAATTCCGAAAGTTCCCCCTACAATCGCCGCCGCCGCCGCTACCTGCGTGAGGGTCGGCCTAGGGCGTGGTTCCCGTATCGAGGGAGCGCGCCGATTGGAGAGAGACGTTCCCGGCTCTAGGTCTACCGGGAATTCAAGAGGCGGGTGTGGGGGTTGGGTTGGAGAAGGGAAAGTCGCAAGAAGAAAACCGATGGGAGGGGGAGAGGGGGGGGGCAGGGAGGTATAGTAGGATCTTAGGAGATATGGAAAGAAGGCGATTTGTGATATCAAAACGCAAAACGAATCATAGAAACAAGGAATAACTAGAATTACTATAGAGCAGCGTAAAGGCCGATAAAATTGGATAGCCGTGGATAGGGGTGACAAACAAGTGTATAAAAGGGTGGTTGTGAGTCGAGAGGTGGTGACCATTTGGATAAAGGATGCGGGGGATTGAGAGAAGGGTAGGGAGGACCTGGGAATGGTGGCTGTGTGAGAAAAGGATACATTGAATATGTGCATTAGAGACAGAGAGAGTGAGTGAGTGTGAGTCAGTCAATCGGTCTGTATATCTGTCTGTCTTTCAGCCTGTTAGAGAATTTGTGATTTATAGTGGTGTCTGTTGTTTGTAATTTGGTGTGTTTATGTGTATGAGTAAATTTTCTTGTCTATGCTTGTATGTGTTTGTGATCTGTGACAAGGCGCACGGGTTAAACGGGAGAGTGAGGGGTAGCGCTAATGGATGCGGTATAGAAGGTGCCTGCGAGGGTGCCTGGACCGTAGGAAGCAGAAATTGTGTGTGGGTTGACACGTCCATGAGTGTGGGATGGAAGGTCTGTTTTGCCATTTTTATAGTCTCGCGTTGCTTCTTTCTTCGATTTTTAGCTCTGTTACACTCTCCTCTCTCTTCCCCCCTTTCCATTCTCCCATCCTCCCTCTCTCCTCTCTCTCTCTCTCTCTCTCTCTCTCTCTCTCTCTCTCTCTCTCTCTCTCTCTCTCTCTCTCTCTCTCTCTCTCTCTCTCTCTCTCTCACACACACAAACACACAAATACGATTAGGTAATGTTAGTTGAGATATGTATTATGTATTGATGTATGTGCTTGGAAAGTCGTAGTAGTATGGTAGGGATATAGGCGCGCGCGCGAGCGAGCGAGCGAGCGACCAGTAAGAAGGCAGGGAAACACTATCTTGATCACGTCCCGCTCTTCCTCTTCGCTTCCGTTGCACGGAGGCGCAACGGAAGTAAGAGCTAGGAGCTGGGAGATAACACCTGCTGCCGAGAAATGGCGTGTTTCGCTGACCGAATTATGTTTTATTTTGTCATTCGCTATCCTCTCCTCTAACCCACCATCTCTTGATATCCGCGTTTGCGTTTATATATTAATTTTCCCAACACAGTCTATCATGACACTGCCAAGGTATTGCGTTGTCAGTTTCTCCATTGCTCTATGTGTGTTTGTTTCTTTGTCCGTGTCTCCTCCCATCCCGTTCCCTTCCACCACCATCACCACCACCAGCACCCGCCCTGCATGTGTGGAGCGAGGGCATGGGCAGCACCACCACCTCGACTGTGGCTGTGTCTGGCTCCCCTTATTAATCACTTGTGGTGCATCTGAGACATTTCCTCCTGGCATTTCTCGACTGCTCGGCCGTCTTCTCGCTCCCTCTGTTACCCCCCCCCCACTTCCCCTCCCCATACCCCTGCCCTTCCCCTACTCCGTTCGTCCTTCGGGTTTGGGGGCTTGACAAAGGGCGCTTCTTTAGGGAAAACTGGGAGGACGGTGTGACCATTACAGTGCCCGACCACTCCTTCGCTCTTCTGATAGTACCATTCTTCCGCTTGTCCCTCTCTCTCTCTCTCTCTCATTCTCTCTCATTCTCTCTCACTCTTTCTCTCTCTCTCTCTCTCTCTCTCTCTCTCTCTCTCTCTCTCTCTCTCTCTCTCTCTCTCTCTCTCTCTCTCTCTCACGATAGCCCAAGTAGGATTTTATTGAGATGTGAATGAATATCATTTATGATACATCATCCTGTTAAATACAAACAGACTTCTTGACTTTCTGATAAATTCTTTCCTCCGGAAGCATACATATATATTATTAACATATATGTGCGCCACATATTTCAAGTATGTAATCATGTGACCTTAGGAGAGGACCTTGCATGCTGAGGGTGATAATCCATACTGTTATATCGTTCTCCTGATATGTAAACATTTAATTGTGTATGCTTGTGATTGACCCGTCTTTTGCTCTGTATATATTTCAACATGTTGACATAGCTGTAAGGTTTTGTAAAATATATGTGAGCCCAAGAGGACTAAGGTGGGGGTGAGGATAGCCTATGTTACCTCATCCTTTTGAGATGTACGTAATCACTTGTCTCAATAAACTCGTCAAAGTCAAAAAGTCTCTCTCTCTCTCTCTCTCTCTCTCTCTCTCTCTTTCTCTCTCCTCTCTCTCTCTCTCTCTCTCTCTCTCTCTCTCTCTCTCTCTCTCTCTCTCTCTCTCTCTCTCTCTCTCTCATTCTCTCTCACTCTTTCTCTCTCTCTCTCTCTCTCTCTCTCTCTCTCTCTCTCTCTCTCTCTCTCTCTCTCTCTCTATATATATATATATATATATATATATATATATATATATATATATATATATATATATATATATATATGTGTATGTATATATATATATATATATATATATATATATAAATATATATATATATATATGTATATATATATGTATCTCTCTCTCGCCCTCTCTCTCTCTCTCTCTCTCTCTCTCTCTCTCCCTCCCTCCCTCCCTCCCTCCCTTCCTCTCTCCCTTTTCCTCGTCCTTCTCTTCCATCTTTCTCCTTGTCTGCCCTCGCCCTCATGTCATCCGGGTCATCTATGTGAATCACACAATTTGGTCCATAGAGCTTTTGATAAGATTTCTGATGATTTGTGATACATTGTCCTCGCCCGCTGGGACTCGGACTAAATTTCTCCAAAGATTTTGCTTGGCTTAGTGCACGAGCTCTCTCATGCACGCTCACTCATTCATTCATTCACTCGCACGCACGCACGCATGTATGTACGCTCGCGCGCACACATTTTCTTTCTTATTCACTGACTCACTCACTCACATACATTAATCTGTTGGTCACCTTTCACACTACTTTGTGTTGGGGTGCATGACTTGTGGGAATGGATGATGGAGGTGTATATATGGCACTATCATCAGGGTATCGTCTCTCGTTCCCTATCACGTTATCCCCTACCTCTTCTCTCATATTTTATTTATATAACATATTTCAAATTCGGAGTTAGGGTATACATTGACCTGATTGTTATATCTCCTAATATCTTCATAGCCTCGTCAGTTCCGGCCGCTACTTTCATATTAACGACATATGTTTTAGTTTACCTTTATTTTAACGTTCGCTGTCCACTCTCAGAAGATGCCATGCTCTTGTCAGGCTAGTGTCTGCCATAAGATCTGTTAAGAAAGAAGAAAAAATGCAGGCAACGCCGGCGACCTTAGCAGGCTGAACTGCTTTTTTTTTAATTCTTTTAAGACCAGCCTTAGACCCATACAAACCACCTCGTTCCTGCTTGGTCGCTATATGAGTGACACCCTTCAGAGGACGATGTATAACATGTGCTTTCTAACTTCCCCACAGTAAAGGAGTTTGTACTCTCCCTCTCTCCCTACCTTCCCCCCACTCACTCCTCTTTTTCCCTCTTCACTATGCCTATTATTACGAAACCGTGTACTTCAGTGCCTCATGTCGGCTAACTCATTGTGATTTTCCGCCTGGTGTCTCGTACTATTGGGCAACGGGGGTGGGAGGGAGGCGGATTTAGTGATTTTACGATTGGGAATTACGGCTCAAGGTTGCTGCACGCGTTTTTTTTTTTTTTTTTTTTTTTTTTTTTTTTTTTTTTTTTTTTTTTTTTTTTTTTTTCTTCTTCTTATTCATTCCTTTGGAATGTTGGGGAATAGGTGTTGCGCTAAATTTAATCTTGCATAGATCTTCGTTGCAACGTATATTGTTTCCTCTCTTTATCTTTCTTTTAAAATCCCCCGCACCTCCTCCTACATTTACAAATTAATGATTTCTCTCTCCTTCTCTCTCCCTCTCTGCCTCCCTTCCTCTCCCCTTCCTCCTCCCCCCTCCCCCCCCCCCCATACACCAGATTCCTTCCACTACTCCTACTCCCTCAGTTTTCTGTGAATACTTATTCCCCCCTTCGGACCTACGTTATCGTCCCGCCCTTCGAAGAAGTTATTTCCTCACCAGTCGACCCCACTGCAGGTAGACCCACTGTGCCCGTGTCTTCGTCTTAAGGTGGATTTTAAGTCACAGTTTCGCTTCGCAGTGAGATTGCGACACGCGTCCGATGTGATACGGGCCATTAGGCAACCTTATCTGTCGCCCGGAGGATATGACATCATCGTTACGTTACGTCTGACTACTGTCACTGGGACCGCTTGGTTGTCTCGTGGTAGAACCATGTTGAATTAAAAGATTCAACGTATTCCACGATTATGGTCCTTCTCCTTTCTACCTCCCTTCGCCCTCATTTTCCTCTTTTATCCATCCCTTCGGATATCCGTCTTTTATATATCCCTTCGACCTCTTCTTACTCTTGCTCCCTTTATTCCCCTTAATTAATCCGTATTTCATTTTGTCCTCTGCTTCCATCTCGTCCTCTAATTTCTCCTTCCCCTATTACAAGATCTTTTTCTGCACCACCTCCCCTTCCTTTTCTGTTGCTTATCCTCCCAGTCCTCCTCCCTCCTCCTCCCCCTCCCCCTCCTCCTCCTCCTCCTCCTCCTCCTCCTCCTCCTCCTCCTCCTCCTCCTCCTCCTCCTCCTCCTCCCCTCCCCCCTCCCCCCTCCCCCCTCCCGCATCTCTTCTACCTCGGTACTGTCATCCTCATGTTGTTCCTTCCTCCCTTGTTTTACGTCATTGAGAATTAGATATTAATTGGCGAGCTTTAGTCTTTGTTCTGTCCGCGTAACACGCTCTCTTTGTTGATGGCTGTGAGTAATGCTTCTAGGAGACTTGGGAGGAAACGCTTAATCATAGCCTAGGATTTTACCGTGTGTATGCCGCTGCGCAATGGGATTTTAATTATTATTGTTATTATGGTTGTCGTTGTTATTGTTTTTTTTTTGCTGATTGAGTTACAAGTGGGATGGGATGACTCTGTTCTCTAAAGGCTAGTTGTGTTGGCAACACCCTTGCCATGAGTACCCGCCTCGCGTCACAACATTATGACGTCACTCGCTTACTCGGGGTCTCTCTCGCTCGCTCACTAGCTCGCTCTCTCTCTCTCTCTTTCTTCCCTGCCCTGCCCTGCCCTGCCCAACCCTCTCCCGCTGTTCTCGTACCCTCAGCGCCGTTATATACATGACTGTTTTCGTTTCGAAATGAATACATTGTCTGGTTGGATGCGTGTTGCAGTTGCATTGATAGAGGGCATTGTCTAAAGATGAATATGGATGTAATAGATGTTGAAAGGGTAGGAGGCGTACGTGAACATAAACGTTTTCTTGGGCGGCGGCGGCTGTTCATTTCACCGTCTCAAGAGGACATCGCCCTTGCCCGCTTTCTTAGAAGCGGTTAGCCTCCCCGAGCCACGCGGATTAGTTTGCAATTGCCCCCGCGATTTGTTGTGATAGATGGCCTCGGTCGCTAATGATGTGATGACGTGCTACATTTTTTCTTCATGTTTTACAGAAAGAGGGATACTATTCTCCCTTTTTTATTGTGATGTCCTTTTGCTCTTTATCTTCGCGGTTGCCACATGGACCACGGGAGTGTCACGCAGATGATGTTGACCCTGTGTCCGTTGTAGTGGGTTAATCAGGAAGATTAGGCGGTGATAAGAGACGCGTTAACTGCCGTGTTATCAAGACTGCATTTCGGGTGATGACTTCAGGAGTGATTCCGGTCTGAACGTGGTGATGGTGATGAAAGGGCGTTGCGTCTCTCTCACTCTCTCCCTTCGTCCCTCCCCCTCTTTCCCTCATTCTCTCTCTCTCTATCTCTCACTCTTTCTCTTTCTCTTTCTCTCCCCCCCCACTCTCTCTCTCTCTCTCTCTCTCTCTCTCTCTCTCTCTCTCTCTCTCTCTCTCTCTCTCTCTCTCTCTCTCTCTCTCTCTCTCTCTCTCTCTCTCTCTCTCTCTCTCTCTCTCTCTCTCTCTCCTTTCCCTCATTTTCTCTCTCTTTCTTTCTTTCTTTCTTTCTTTCTTTCTCTCTCTTTCTCTTACCCCCCCCCTCTCTCTCTCTCTCTCTCTCTCTCTCTCTCTCTCTCTCTCTCTCTCTCTCTCTCTCTCTCTCTCTCTCTCTCTCTCTCTCTCTCTCTCTCTCTCTCTCTCTCTCTCTCTCTCTCTCTCTCTCTCTCTCTCTCTCTCTCTCTCTCTCTCTCTCTTCCCCCCCCCTTCTCTCTCTCTCTCTCTCTCTCTCTCTCTCTCTCTCTCTCTCTCTCTCTCTCTCTCTCTCTCTCTCTCTCTCTCTCTCTCTCTCTCTCTCTCTCTCTCTCTCTCTCTCTCTCTCTCTCTCTCTCTCTCTCTCTCTCTCTCTCTCTCTCTCTCTCTCTCTCTCTCTCTCTCTCTTTCCCTCATTCTCTCTGACTTTCTCTCTCATTCTCTCTTTCTCTCTCGTGATAGAGCGCTGCAGAGTATGAATGCACTGAAGCTGAACTGGAAAATTAGCTGGCTTTGTTGACAGGGAAGAAAGTGTTGACACTGTAACCTTTCTTAATCGCGTTTAAATTCGGGGTGGCCTGTACAGACTGTGCGTGCGTGCGTGCGTGCGTGCGTGGGTGTGTATCTGTCTGTGTGGACGCGTGTATTTGTCTGTGTGGGAAGAAACGTGAGGAAGTAGAATGGGAGTAAATGTGTGGAGGATAAGTTATCAATGTAAAACGGAGGGAAAACAAATGAGAAGTAACAGGTGGAGAGAGAGAGAGAGAAAGAAAGAGAAAGAGAGAGAGAGGAAAGAAGAAGAAGAAGAAGAAGAAGAGAGAGAGACTGACTGAAAGATAGGGCCGTGAGTTTTGTGGTGTTGTGATGAGATCTACAGCAACAGTGGTGAGTCACACCACGCCCGCTCGCCCGCCCACACGGACGATAATGGTTGTCAAGGTTACGATGACGCTAACACCCCATCATCATGAAGAACCACAAGACCACACCAGAGCCTCCCTCCCACCCCCTTCGCTTTCCTTCTCTCCCTCTTGCTTCCTCCTTCCTCTCACTCTTCTTAAACATAAACACCCTCTCTCTCTCTCTCGCTCTCCCCTCTCCCTCCCCTCCCCTCCCTCCCCTACCCCCCTCTCTTTCTCCTCTCTCTCCCTCTCCCACTCTTTCTTTCTCCTCTCTCCTCCCTCGTCTTTATGTCTCTACCTGTTTACTTTTTCATACTTCCCTCATATCCTCCCTTCTCTCCCTCCCTCTACAACCCCCACCACACCTCCCACCTCCCCCTTCCCTCCCCCACCCTCCCGTCTCTCCTCAGCCTCATCTTGCTGACTCATTTCGCGTCCTCCGGCCTGCCGTCCAACCTTGCGTCCTCGTCGCCTGTCCCTCCTTCTCTGCCTCTCTGCCTCTTCACTTCTCTTTTCCTCTTCCACCCTTCCACTCTCTTGCTCTCACTCCTACCCACCCACCCACCCACCCTTTCCCTCTCCAACTCTCCCGCAATCTTGCTCTCTCCCTTTTGACTGTTCCTGGGATGGGGGGCGCCTACTGTAGCTGCTCCCGCTGCTCTGCTCCTTCCTCGGACAGTGGCGCGCAGGGCCTTCCAACCAGTCTGTGGTTGGGAGGGAGGGGGAGGGAGGGAAGGAGGGGAGGAAGGGAATGAGGAAGGGAGGGGGAGAGAGGGAGAGAGGGAGAGAGGGAGGGTGGATGGATGGGTGGATGGGAGTGAGGGAGGGAGGGTGGATGGATGTGTGAGAGAGACGAAAGGAGGGAAGGGTAGGGGTGCTGTTTGTGTTTGTTTGTGGTTATGATTTGTGTTTGCGGTTAAATGTCTTGTGTAAGGGGGTGGGGAGGATGGGTCGTTTTGTTTGTATTTGTATGTCAGTTTTTGTTTCTTTTCTTTTGTGTCGATGTTTTTATAAACCTTTTTTTTCTGTAGGTACGTTAGTGTGTGTTACTGTATGATTTTACAGTCGGAGAGTTAGATTTATATAAAGGAAATTTGAAAAAAGAATTGATAAAATCAATTTAAGCAGTTTGAAATAATGAAGTCCTTTCCCTCCCTCCCTCCCCTCTCTCTCTCTCTCTCTCTCTCTCTCTCTCTCTCTCTCTCTCTCTCTCTCTCTCTCTCTCTCTCTCTCTCTCTCTCTCTCTCTCTCTCTCTCCTCTCCTCTCCTCTCCTCTCCTCTCCTCTCCTCTCTCTCTCTCTCTCTCTCTCTCTCTCTCTCTCTCTCTCTCTCTCTCTCTCTCTCTCTCTCTCTCTCTCTCTCTCTCTCTCTCTCTCTCTCCTCTCTCTCTCTCCCTCTCTCTCTCTCTCTCTCTCTCTCTCTCTCTCTCTCTCTCTCTCTCTCTCTCTCTCTCTCTCTCTCTCTCTCTCTCTCCCCCCGCGTCATTGTTTGACATCCCTCTATACTAATCGGTATATTTGAATATTCGTCATTCGGCCAATTGGCGAATAAAGATAATTTATGGAAAAGTATACCAGCTTTAAGGGGGGGGGGGTTATATACGCTTGTCTCTGCACCTTTTTGTGTGAGAGAGCAAGAGAGATCGGAGGCTGTGGGAGGGAGTAGGGGAAAGAAGGGGAGGGTGCCGCTCACTCATTCCCGTCTGAATATTGTAGCAGCGTGGAGAGAAGTTCACGTGGCAAGGTGCTAGGAGATCACTTCCTCCTTGCCTCTTTCCCTCGTGCTCTCCACCTTTTATTCTCTTCCGTTCCTGCTGTCTCTCGCTTCCCTCTCTCCATGTCACTCCTATCTCTTCCCCCTTTGTTATCCCCTCCTCCTCCTCCTCCTCCTCCTCCTCCTCCTCCTCCTCCTCCCCCCTCATCCTACCCCCACTTGTTCTCTTTTATTTCACATGGCCTTCTGACCTTCATCTGTCACTCGCCAGGCTCCCACACGCCCACAGCTACGCCCCCACGCCCACGCCCTTGTCATTAATCGAGAAGCAGTGGATGTGTACACAAAATCACGTTTACTTGAAATTAGGCGCACACAGTGACGTTTAAACCGTCGTTTCTTATTGATGGCTGGCCATGTGCAGTGCAGCATGAAGGATTTGTTATTTCATCTGTTTGATTTTTGATTGCTGCATTGTTCATGATTTTGTTCTTGTGTGTTTTATTTGTTTTTAATGTGTTTTCCTTCGTCTTTCAGGACCCAGCTGGAATATTCGATCTAATAGAAGTCGTTGGCAATGGAACATACGGTCAAGTGTATAAGGTAAGTTGGATGTTTGCCTGTTTCGTTTATCTCCCCTCCCTTTCCTTTCTTTCCTATCCTCCTTTCTTTCCCTCCTTCCTTCTTTCCTTTTCTCTCCTCTCTTGCCTCTCCACTCCTTTCAACATCCTGTTTTCCTTTCTTCCTACTCATTTTGCGTTCCCTATTTTCTCCTTTCTCCCTCCCCGCTTCTTCCTTTTTATTTCATTCTCATTCCTTCCTCCTATACTCCTCTCTCTCCCTCCCCTCTGTTTATTTCTTTCACGTTTAAAGTTCTCTTTATGGAGTGCCAGACGCCAACTCCACCCCCCCCCCACCCCACCCCACCTTCACCTCTACCCCTTCTCCATACCCCCACCCCTACCCCTACTGCTACCCTTTCCCATACCACCACCCTACCCCTACCCCCGGCCACCCTTGCAGGCCAGCATTACTTTATCGGTGTCACGTCTGGCACTGCCTCAGTGCCGCGGTTTCGCCTGGGCAGGGAATTGGCACCGAGGACATGTAGTGCCAGTGAACCTGCATGGGGGCAAAGAGACGTGATTGACAGGGAGGGAGGGAGGGAGGAAGGTAGAGGAGGGTAGAAAGGGGATGAGGAGATAAAACGAAAAGGGAATATAGAAAGATATGTGAGAGAGATTAAAAAGACAAGGAGGAGAGACAGTGTGAGTGAGTGAGTGAGAGGGTGGATAGAGGAATAAAGAGGGGGGAGGTATAGAAAAAGAGAGGGGGGGAGGGAAAGACAGACGCGGGGGGGGGGGAGAGGAGAGAAAGAAGGGAGGAGGGAAAGAGATAGAGAAGGGGGGGAGGGTAGAGGCGGGGGGAGGGAGGGAAAGAGAGGGGGAGAGGAAAATAGAGAGAGGCGAGGGGGGGGGGTGGAGAAAGAGAGGGGGGAGAGAGACCTACTGTAGACGTCAAGGCCCGTGGCTATGAGGATGGGGATGAATAATTTCGCATTCTCGGACACATGTGGCACGCCGATGACGTTGTTTTGTTGATTTTTAGAAAATGTTTTGGGTGCCAAGATTCAGCTGTTCTGGGGGATACAGCTGTTTCTCCCCCTCTATTTCTTTCTCTTTCTCTTTTTTTCCACCTACAAACTCCTTCACCCATTAAGTTATCACCCTTCATCTATCTGTATTTATCGCGTATCTCTTTCTTTTTTCTTTCTTTTCTTATTCTTGTGATTACTCTATCTATTTCCTGTTATTTTTTACGTTTTTTTTTCAACTTTTTTCATTAGTTGAGATTCTTTTTTTTTTCTTCTTTTCTTTTTTTTTATCAAGTTTTTGTTCATGATTTCAGATATAATTTATGCTGATTATTAATTAAACCTTTCTCAGCCGCTGTCAGGATTTCTTTGTGTCGATCTGTATTTTCTTGTTTTCATTCTTTCTTACTTTCTTTCTCGTAGATCTCTCTTTCCCTGCTACTCACTGTTTAAATATCATTCATGTTAAATGATTATCCAATGTAAATTATAGAATACAGTGATTTCAATGTGAATATTTTCTCTTTCTCTCTCTCTCTCTCTCTCTCTCTCTCTCTCTCTCTCTCTCTCTCTCTCTCTCTCTCTCTCTCTCTCTCTCTCTCTCTCTCTCTCTCTCTGGTTCGTTCCTCACTTCAAGAATTGGTTTAGACAGCTAGCGATATCCAAGGTCGGGTGACGTCATTACCAGCAACCCACCCCGCCCCCATTCCCAAGTTTCAGTGTGTGCATGACTCTTCGTTGCGTATTCGGTTCATTTCTTTTATTCCTCTTTAGTTTATTACTCTTACTATTTCTGTTACTTCGAAACTCCCAACCCCCCCTCCTGAATCTCATCCTTACCATTGCTTTTCCAAATTTAATGCCCCCCCCCCCCTCTTATATCTTTACCCTCTCCCTCGCCTCACCTATCCTTTCTCTTTCTCCCCCTCTCTCCCTCTCCCTCTCCCTATCCCTATCCCTCTCCTTGTCCCCTCTCCCTGTCCCCTCTCCCTCTTATTT
The DNA here is from genome assembly GCA_017312705.2 of Penaeus japonicus. Classification (NCBI taxonomy): domain Eukaryota; kingdom Metazoa; phylum Arthropoda; class Malacostraca; order Decapoda; family Penaeidae; genus Penaeus; species Penaeus japonicus. The sequence goes on along the minus strand of BOPN01008207.1, from coordinate 4,964 downwards.
CTGTCCATGCTCTTCTTTGTTTATTTTCGTGTACCCCATCTACCTCCTCCTCCTTCCTCTTTTATCCACTCTTCCTCCTCTTCCCTCCCCATCCTCTTCTTCACCCATTCGCTTCATCCTTTTCATCCTTCCTCCTACCTCCTCCTCTTCCTCTTCCTCCCTCCTCTCCCTCCCTCCCTCCTCTCCTCTCCCACCCTCCTCCCCTCCTCGATACCTTCTCCTCATCCTCCTCTTCACCCAACCGTCTCCTCCTCCCTTCCTCGCCCCTCCCCTCGTCACTTCCCTTCGGTTGAGCAGCTGTGTATGTGTGTGTCGGCCAGCTCAGGGTTAAGCCACGCATCATCCGGGACCTTGTGTTGTGTCTGAGTTGGAGGGGGGAAGGGATGTGAGGGATTGGAGATTGGAGGTTGGAGGTGAGGGAGGGAGGGGAAGTGATAGAGAATGGGATGAGGAAGAGGAAGGAGAAGGTGGTGGGAAGAGAGAGGGAGGTGAGAATTGCCACCACCATCTCTATCCTTATCTACTCAGTTTGTCGTGTTTCGCTTTCCCATTTTTTATATCTCGTTCTTAACACGCCCTCCCCCTTTCTCATTCACTCACTCACACACACACATACAAACGCAAACACAAACACAAACACAAACCTACAGATATATATCACTAGGCGAGTCTGAACTCCAGGGTGACGTAAACTTAAGGAGGGGAAGAGAAGAAAGGGGAGGGGAAGGGGAGTATAGTATATGAGATAGGGTAAGCAGGGAGGGAAGGAAGGGGGGTAGCGGAATGGGAGTCATGGGGGTAGAGAGGCAACATGAAGTGGTGTGGCTCTCTCTCTCTCTCTCTCTCTCTCTCTCTCTCTCTCTCTCTCTCTCTCTCTCTCTCTCTCTCTCTCTCTCTCTCTCTCTCTCTCTCTCTCTCTCTCTCTCTCTCTCTCTCTCTCTCTCTTTTACAGACAAACAAATAGGTAAGATAAAGAGAGAGAGAGAGGGAGGGAGGGAGGGAGAATGAATGAATGAGTGAGAAGTGGAAGAAACAGGAAGGGAGGCCCGAGCGAGCGATTTCTCGGGCGCGGAAGTGTGACTGGGCACTTCCGTGACATGACCTCAGCCTTCCCTCTCCCTCTTCCCTGCTCTAGCCGTTGCTGTCTCTGTCCGCCTTTTCTCTTGGCTTCCCTCTGTAAGGACGATAGTCGATGTGCCATTTGCCCACTCCCTTCTCTTTCTGTCTGTCTGTCTCTCTGCCTGCTTGCATGCCTGTTTGTTTATCTGTATGGGATGGGGTGTTACGGTTGATATATATATATATATATATATATATATATATATATATATATATATAGAGAGAGAGAGAGAGAGAGAGAGAGAGAGAGAGAGAGAGAGTGAGAGAGTGAGAGAGAGTGAGAGAGAGTGAGAGTGTGAGCAAGAGAGAGCAAGGATAGATCAGAGAAGGGAGAGAATGAATTTGGCTCTTGTGCCAGGCGGTCAGTCGGTCTGTCCCTTGACGGCGCCGCCACCCTCGCTCGCTAGTTCTCTCGCTCTCTCTCAACTAGCCCTCTCGCTCTCCCACCCGCGTCCTCGGTGAACCCAAACATGTTGCTATGAAGTTTCGATTCGTTGCTGGAGTCTGGCTCTCTCACCTCGTGTGTCTCCGCGCCGTCGTTGGATCAGGGGTTTGGTTCAAGATGGAGGGGGTCATCACGAAGCGGGCCGCGTGTAAAAAAAAATTATGTTTTTTGGTGGACGGACTTGAAGGGTGCGTTTGGTTGTTGTGCTTGATAAGGCCGTTTGCATTAGTGATTTTTCTCTACATTTCGGATGCTATTATTAGAATGCGTATATTGGAGTGCGATAATTTTGGACACGGAAGCGGAGGGGCAAGTCTAAGTCTTCCTCTACTTTTCTGTCTGTATCCATCGAATTATTTTTAACTCTATCTCCCATCTTCCTCCTCCCTATCGCTCTCGCATTCCCTCTCCTCGCCTTGCCCCCCCTCACCCCTCCTACCCCCACCTCCCTATACCCATAGAGATGGCTTATCTAGTTATACCCAAGGCGTTGACGATGGTGCAGATACTTCCACAGTAGTTGATTGCAATTACACGTCGAGCTGTAAATGCAATAGGCTCAAATCCAGACATTGAAAACATACCAAATAGACAAGCAAGCATGAACGCGGAGTGGTGAACAGTGGGCGTGTTGGGTGGATGGAAGTGGGGAGGGGGAAGGGAAGAAGGAGAGGGAGGGAAGGGCGGGCGAGGGCATGTGCGAGCACGTGATGCTAAGGACGCCCCGCATGTACCCCGCCTGTTCGAGGGTGGAGTCAGTGGCTCCCTGCGCGCCAGCTGGGCTTGTTTGAGACCTAAGCTCTAGAGATATGTATGTGTATATATATATGTGTGTGTGTGTGTAAATATGTGTGAGTGTGTGTATGTATGTATGTATTTTCACACATGTATAAACAAAGAATAGTATGCGGTGAGTGTTTAGGAAGGCGACAGTGAGAGAAAGACGAGAGCGAGCGAGCCAGAGTGAGAGCATGACTGGGCAGAGGAGAGGGGAGAGACCGGGTGATGTGATGATGATGATGATGATGATGGTCTTGTAATTGGCCTCCGTCAGTGGATGATGAGGGTCCAGTCCGGGCGAAGGCACTGGCACGCCTACCCTCATGGTGGTTGTGGGAAGTTAGGGGATGGTTGAGAAGGGCAGGATAGATTGGATTAGAAAAGGGATAGGGGAGAGAGGTGAAGGAGATAGGGGGATATTAGACATTAGATAGGAGACGGAGAAGAGTCGGCGTTAAAGGGTTAGGGAATCGTCACGGAACTAGGCGAAGGAAAATAAAAGATAATGAGGAGGAATGGACATTGTGGGAAGAACACGGAAGAGGATGAGGAGGACTAAGGAGCTACAGTCAAAAGAAGTGCAAAGGAAGAGTAAAACAAAGGAAACAAAAGCAAGGGAGGGAGGGAGGGAGGAGACGGAAGGGGAGGAGGAAGGGGTGTGGAAATACCGAAGATGTCGTTTTGGTTCGGGGAATGCTTGGGAAAGAATGCTACCCTCACAGTACTCAGGCTTGGCCGGTGTAGCTCTGGTGGAAACGTGGACAAGGGGAAAGGCTCGAAAGCAAATGCGAGAGGCTTCCTTAGATCAGAAAGAGAGGGAAGGAGGAGGGTTAACGCTTTAGATTATCATTTTAATTTTCACTGTGCTGTCATTTAGCCATTTTTGTAGTATTATTGGATGAACCATATTATTGATGTTATTGGTTAGTAGTACTAATGACGTCATTAGACAAACCTTTCTATCTTGCCTACACATGAGCCCGGTCACGTGACTGACCTTTCTTCTTCGTCATTCGACCGTTCGATCCGACCCGCTCAAGGTCAGACCCCGGGGCGAGCGACGTGCCACGGGTACTTCCGGGTGCTTGGGAAGAGGGGGTTAGGGAGGGGAATGTGAACGGACGGAGGGGTATAGGATGAGTGGGGGAGGAGGTGGGAGGGGATGGGAGAAGGGTGACTGGGAAGGGTGGAGGGAGGAGGTTGAAAGGAGAGGGGATGGGATGGCTAGGGAGGAAAGGAGCGGAAGATAAGAGGAAGGGAGGGAAGGTCGTCAGCTATGTCCTTATGAATGTCCTTAAAACTCCTGCGTGAAGAATTGGGTCATCCTTGTTTTAATGGTTTTATTTTGTATAATTGCTGTAATAACGTTGACTAATGATGGCTATTATGGTGGTACTATTAATGATGGTGATATTGGCCCAATTAACAATCGTGATAATGATAATGATTGCAATTATATGACAATAATAGTAATCAGGGCTCGAGAATGTGTGGGAACGCAGGAACGCTAATCCTAAGAAGGATTTAAGGCTACAGGGAGTTTTGAGTAGAGGATGGTATCTAAAAAAGTTTTATTTTATTCCATATGAATCGAGCAAATTTCCTTTAAAGCAGGGGGCTCGCTGACCAAGAATTATTCTTGAGGAATTACCGTTCCGTGATGAAACCGACGGGCGAGATTTTTATTCTCTCTTTCACGTTCCAAGGAAAAGTAAATAAATCACGGGCCATGATAGCGACAACAGTATATTTGGGGCTAGGTAGCAGTAGTAACAGTAGGTTAGTAGAAGTGTCTGCAGTACGCAGAGTTTGGCAGAGTAGTTGCCGAGGTAGCGTGGTGCCAGCGGGATCACATGTCGGCCATGAGTCATCGGCTTCCATGAGTAAGCCGGGGGAAGGAAGGAGAACAGCTGAGAGTGGAGGGAAGAAGGGGGGGATAGTGTGAGAGCGGGGAGGGAAGAGAGGGGGCAAGGAGAGAAGGAAGGCGTATGTGACGATAAGGAGGAAGGGAGGGAAAGATTGGATGAAGGAAGGAAACAGATATGGATAAAAAAATATCATAAAAAAGTCTTCTTTCTTAGACTCCTACTATGACCCACCCTTCGTCGTCATCCTTCTCGTCATCCACCACCATCTTAAATAGGCACCCATCCTCCACCTCTCCTACCACCATCATAGATACCCCCCCCCCCTCCCTCCACCACTCCTACCGCTGCCGCCTCGGCGTCGTCGCTCTCTGGCCATCCTCACTAATAATTGATGTCGAAAGGGCGGCGGTCGTGATTGGCGATGGTATGCTGGGTGGGAATGTGGTAATTAGCAGCGTCGTAGCATCATTAGCTTTGTATTATTGTTGTTGTTGTTTTCTTGTCTCGGTTCTACCATTTTTAGTTACTTTCTTTGTTTGCGTGTTGTTTCATTTGTTGCCGTTGCCGTATTTCTATTGCTGTCGTTTTGATTGTGTCAGTGGTATGTAAGTGGCATGAAAATAATTATAGTGGAGAGAGAGCAGACGGACGGACGGACAGACACACACACACACACACACACACACACACACACACACACACACACACACACACACACACACACACACACACACACACACACACACACACAC
>BOPN01008206.1:45000-48310 GCA_017312705.2 Penaeus japonicus | reverse complement strand
AAGGACGAGAGGGGAGTGGGTGGGCGGGTGAGGGGAGGGGAGGGGGGTAGTAGAGGGTTGATAAGAAAGAGTTCCAAGACAGGTTTTATGAAGAGGAAGGCGCACCGGGGAAGTAAGGAAGAGGGGGGGTAGGGGTGAGGGGAGAAGGGGAGGGGGAGGGAGAGCTGCAGGTGGGGGGACTGGGTGAGGGGCATTGAGGAGGGGGGGTCGCGTCCGGTCTGTACCCCCTCTCTATACCCTCTCCCCTCTCTACCCCCCCCCCCCCCCCCCCCAATGGCGGAAGCGGGGGTCAGAGTTGAAACATCCGGGGGGCTACCTCGACTTTGCCTCCCCCCCCCCCCTTCACTCTTGCCTCCCTCATGCTACCCACTACCCCCTCCCCCTCCTCTTCCTTCTCCTCTCTGTCTCGTCTTTACACTCTTCTTTCGCTTTTTTCCCCCCTCTTTCTCTCTTTTTTCTTATCTTCTCTTTCTTTTTCTTACTCTTTCTTTCTCCCTTGCTCTCTTTTTTTTCTCTCTCTCCATCTCTCATTTTCTCTTTCTCTCTTTTCTCTTTTTTTCTCTTCTCTCTCTCTCTCTCACTCTCATCCATTCTTTCTTTCCTCTCATCCTCTTTTTTATTATCTTTTTATTATTTCTCTCCATCTTTCTTCCTTTCTTACTTCTCTTTTCTATCCATCTTTCTTTTCTACCGTTTCGTTAGTGCTTCCACCTCCTCTTCTTCCTTCTTATATTCCTCCTCCTCCTTCTCCTTTTCTCCTGTATTCTTATCTTCATATTATTAAACTTTTATCCTTATATTCTTACTTTCTTCTCCCATCTTCTCCCTCTTCCTTTTATTTTTGTTACTCTTATTTCCGTCTTCTTCCACATTTGTGTTTTTATTTTTTTCGTTTCTATTTTCTCTCGATTTTTTTATTGATTGGGTTTTCTCCATTACGTTTACTTGTATTTTATTTTTTTATTCTTGTGTATGTGTACACACACAAACACACACACGCGCACACACGCACATACACACACACACACACACACACACACACACACACATGCACACACACACACACAAAGGCATATATACATATATATATATATATATATATATATATATATATATATATATATATATATATATATATATATATATATAATAGTTATAAAATAATATCAATATATTTTTTAAACAAGAATATTGATAAAAATGATAATCACCATAATAACGATAAGAAAGATAATAACAATAATGATAATAACAATAGCGATGATAATGATAACAACAATTACAAAAACAAGAAAAACACAAGCATCTATGAATTGACAGATGGATAAAGATGAAATAAAATACTTAAACAAAAGAACACATAGATATGAAGGCAATGGTAAATAGACAAAAAAATAAATAAATATCTAATAAAGTCACTGATAAATGAGCAGATACATTTATGAATAATCTAGATAGATCAAGTGAATAAACATGAGTCAGTGAATGAATGAATCAATAAAGACAGTGCGAAAGAAGGGAACTGAAGGACAGATGATTAAATGAGACCAAAGCAAAATATAAATAAAGGAAAGAGATATTGAAGAATTATTGAAGTGATAATATAAATAGATAAATAAGCAAAAAGAAGAACAATGAAAACATACTTGGATAAGCTAAAATGGAAAGGACAAAATAAAATTAATCTAAAGACAAAAGGAAGAAAAGGAACAAAAATTAAAAAGAAAAAAACATATTATGAATAGGCAAATATCTAAGTATAAATTTTGTTTAATGAATAGAATTTACAACTATATTCTTAAAAAGATTCGAAATCATCTGTCAATCATCTCAAAATCAAGTCCGAGCTCTCGACCGCGATATCGCAACTTTACTCATGCAATATCAATGCAAATTGCACAAGTTACATATGTTGATATTAATCTTCTGCGATTTCAGTTCTCCCTTTATGATATCGAGTTTATTTATAGCGAAAAAGACACATGTAGTCTATGCATTTGCATATGCACTAACATGCAATAAAACTTTTTATTAGGATTCTTTTTTGCAATATATTCAACCTCATGCCCGTGCATGGTAAATACCTTACTATTTCATTCATGCATTCAGGAACCACCTCCCCCCTCCCCCCCTCCACTCCCTCCTGCCCCCTACCCTCTCTCTTGTCTCCTCTCTGCTCCCACCCCTTCCCCTCTCCTCCTTCTCCCTCTTCTCTCATCCCCCTCTCCTCCCTCTCCCCCTTCCCTCTCCCCCACCCCCCCCTCTTCCTTCCACAAGCAAGATATTCACATAATTTGATTATTAAAATTCTGCAGTGATGAATAGGCAACTGCAGGATGTGGTTGCCAATTACCCCATTTTGATACGAATACGCAAATTATGAAATGCATTTTAATCATCTCTCTAATGCGAATGGCTATTTGTAATTTTATTATGTTATCATTAAGTATTTATCCGAGAACTGGGATTCCTGACTCTTTTTCCTTTTGTGTTTGCATCGATTTTCGTTTAGATATATATTTATATATATGTATATGTATATATATACATATATATATATATATATATATATATATATATATATATATATGTATATATATATATATATATATATATATATATATATATATATATATATATATATATATATGTATATGTATATATATATATATATATATATATATATATATATATATATATATATATATATATATATATATATATATGTATGTATATATATATATATATATATATATATATATATATATATATATATATATATATATATATATATATATATATATATATATATATATATATATATATATATATATATATATATATATATATATATATATATATATATATATATATGTGTGTGTGTGTGTGTGTGTGTGTGTGTGTGTGTGTGTGTGTGTGTGTGTGTGTGTGTATACATATATACATATATATATATATATATATATATATATATATATATATATATATATATATATATATATATATATATATATATATATATATATATATATATATATATATTTATATATACATATATATACACATATATACATATATATATATATATATATATATATATATATATATATATATATATATATATATATACATGTATATACATACATACATACATACATATATATGTATATATATATATATATATATATATATATATATATATATATATATATATATATATATATATACATATATATATATATATATATTATATATATATATATATATATATATATATATATATATATATATATATGTATATGTATATATA
>BOPN01008206.1:37500-40000 GCA_017312705.2 Penaeus japonicus | reverse complement strand
CTCCTCCCCCTCCCCTCTACTCCTCCCCTCCCCCTCCCTTCCTCCACCTCCCCCTCCCCTCCTCCTCCACCACCCTCCTCCCCCCCCTCCCCCCGGCATAAAACCCGACCCATTCGGATAACGGGAACATTTTAACGAGCTGTGTCGGATACGAATATAGCTGTCCGGTTGCAAAGGGAGGGGGAGGAGATGGGGTGGGGGAGGGGAGGGGGGGAGGGGGTGGGTAGGGGGAGATGTTTATCATCGGGGACCTGTTGCAATTATGGGATTACAGTGTGCAACTTACGGCGTGCAACAAAGTGAGCGGCTTCCGAAATTGAGGAAAAAAAAGAGGAGAGGTGGGAAGGAAAGTCACGGGAAAAGAGAGAGAAAGAGAGATAGAGGGGGGAAGAGTAGAAAGAGAAAGAGAAAGGAGAAAGAGGGAGAAAGTAACAGACAGAGAGATAGAAAAGAGAAAGAGAAAATTAATGAAAGACAGAGAGAGAGAGAGAAAGAGAGTGAAAGAGAGAAGATAAAGAGAGAGAGAAAGAGAGAGAGAGAGAGAGAGAATCAGCGAAAGAGAAAGAGAGAGATAAAACGAGAGGAGAAAAAATACCCTTCCAGTTAAAAGCAAAGAAAAAAAAGGGAATAAGAAGAAGGGAGAGAGAGGTGTGAAGATAGAGAAAGAAGATAGTAACAGGAGTTAGTAGTAAAAAAGGAAGTGGGGAGGAGGGTAGTGACGGAATGTGACAGAAAATAAGGAAGGGGGAAGGTTGGGGAGGGAGTGGGGAGGAAGAGGGTGGGTGGAGAGGGGAGTTAGAGGGTGGGGATGGAGTGGGGAAGAAGAGAGAGGGGAGAGGGGAGAAAGAAGGCGGGGTGGAATGGAGAGGAAGCGGGGAGGAAGAGGGTGTCGGGAAAGGGGAAGAAGAGGGGGTAGGGGTGGAGTGTGAAGGAAGTAGAGGTGGGTGATCAGAGGGAAGGAGGAAGAAGAGGGGAGGAGGGAGAAGTGGAGAGGAGGGAGAGGTGGGGAGGAGGGAGAAGTGGGGAGGACGGGATAGAATAGGGTAGGAGGAGGGGGGAGGGGGAGGGGGAAATAACCCCTTCCTTTTACCTGATAAAAGAGGTGAATAAAAAAGCTAAGTTGATGATAAGTATGATAACACGTTGTCAGCTGAAGTATGGGTTTTCGTGGTCGACCAAGGTTGTAATTAGTGATTCTGTTTACTTTACTTTTTCCTTTCTTTTTCTTTGCTCTCGTTATTGGTGTTGTTTGGGGTCTGTTTGTTGTGGTTGTGTTGGTGTTGTTGTTTGATTGTCATTGTTGTTGGTTAATTGCTGTTGTTGGCATTGCGAGAATTTATTATTATTGTTTTGTTGTTGTGTGTGTGGGGGGGGGAGGAGGTGATTATTTTTTATTCTCTCTCTCTTTCGCCCTCTCTCTCTCTCTCTCTCTCTCTCTCTCTCTTAGTTATTCCTTTTTTCTCCATCTTACTAACCCTCTCTCTCTCTCTCTCTCTCTCTCTCTCTCTCTCTCTCCCTCTCTCTCTCTCTATCTATCTATCTATCTATCTATCTATTTATCTCTATCTATCTCTCTATCTCTCTCTCAGTTTGAAGCAACACTGGTCTTGATTGTTTGCATTTACATATAATCAGTGATGTGTCTACTTGTTTTCTGTTTTGAATGACTAGACGAAGTGGGCGTTGTGCTACAGGTCGTCACACGGTTATAGTTGATGTTTGATTTATAGACTTTTAGATATCTCTGCCTGACATTTGCTTGTTTTGGGAATTATTCTGTGGACAAACTTTTGCAATTCATTTAAATCAGATTAAATCTCTCTCTCTCTCTCTCTCTCTCTCTCTCTCTCTCTCTCTCTCTCTCTCCTACTCCTCTCCCTATTTACCTTACACCGCATTCGATAGCAATTATTTCCCTCCCCTTTTCATCCTCTGTTTCCCTCGAATCTCATTAAGAATTCTGGCATGTCCTTCCAGATTAGTTTATCATCCTACCTCGGTTAATTCACTTCCGGTTCATGCGTGAGAGAAAGGGGGAGAAATTTATATACATATATCATTTCGTTGTTGTTTCAGTTCCTCCATTTTTTTTTTTTTTTTTTTTTTTTTTTTTTTTTTTTTTTTTTTTTTTTTTTTTTTTTTTTTTTTTTTTTTTTTTTTTTTTTTTTTTTTTTTTTGGGGGGGGGTATTTTGGTTTGGTTTCTTTGGTTTCTTTTCTTGTTATTTTTTTGTTTTGTTTTTTATACTTTTTTGTAGTTGTTCTTGTTGCTGTTCTTAATTGTAAAAAGTTTTTTTTCTCTTCATTTCTTCTCTAGTTTATTTACTTTTTTATATCTTCTTGTCTTTGACTTTTTGTTTCTTTTTCGCTTTAGTTTCTTTCATTTTCGCCTATGGGTATTCCTACCCCTCTCTGCTCCTTCTCTTCCCCCATCCCATTCCACCCCCTTCCGTCCTCCTATTCCTCCCCCTCCACCTCCTCCCCTTCCTTTTACCCCTCCCC
>BOPN01008206.1:20000-25000 GCA_017312705.2 Penaeus japonicus | reverse complement strand
TCGATATGTGAGGATATTCATAAATCTAAAAAAAAATTAAAAAAATTAAAAAAATAAAAAATAAAAAACTTTGCTCTTGATGCATGAATATATTTATGTGAATTGGAACATGTTCGTGATGATGATGCTATATATATTAAATGCAATGAGAATACTTAGAAAACTCTCTTTATGTATAGTTAGTACAGAGACATGAGGATTATAGAAGCATTTTGATATGCATTTTTTTTCCCTCTTCCTCTGGCAAAATATGGCTTCCTGTTGCATATGGATAATGGGAGAGGAAGGGGAGAGGGACGGAGGGAGGGAGGATGAGAGAGAGAGAGAGGGGGGGGGAGAGGGAGAAATTCCATATGACACTTAAAAGACGATATTCTTACACATCAAAGACCTATTCCTCCTCCCCTCCTCTTCCTCCTCTTCTTCCTCCTCCTCCTACTCCTCTTTTTCCTCCTCCTCCTCCTCCTCCTCTTCTCATAAAAATACAGAAACACAAAAGCCAAACCGGACCCCCACCCCCACCCCTACACCCCCACCCACCCCACCCCTTTCAAAACTATTAATTCCCGGCGATAACTACGGCGGTAACTTGCAGCCTCTGTTTGACTAATGGCCCCGTTTTCATCTGGATCCCCCGGCTACCACGGTGGATTAACTCATTTCATTGCCTCCAAAATGTCCGAAAATGCTGCAAGGGCAATAAATCGTAGCAACAGAGCAGTTAATAAGAGGGATTTGAGTATAGCTACCATTATTTTGCCCTTCGTGTATGCGTGCATTATCCAGTAGCTCTCCGTTTTCTAAATTACGTTTTCTTTTCACTTTTTTTTCATTTGAAGGGGTAACTGTAGCCTTTTTTTTGTCTTTCTTTCTTCGTAACCATAGTGGTGATATATGTAATTCAAAGGTTGGTTATGGGATGAGTTACGGCTGATGTTTTGCGAGGATATATTTCAGGAATGTCGATTTGATTATCATTTTCCCTTTTTTAATCTCTCTTTTCCTTTCTCCTCTCTCTTTCGTCTCTTTAATCTCTTGTTCTCTGTAAGAAAAAAAAAACATCAAAATTGAATCTTTAACGATAGATATAAAGATAAAATAACCTTCAATAACGATCACATATATTCATAAGTTGTCTAATTTCCTTTAAAACTTAACTTACTTCAAAGAGGGGAATGGGAAAGGAGGAATAGTTGAAAATAACGATGTATGGTGTTTTAAGAAAAGTGGTTGATTTCTAAAGAGAGACGGAAAGTGACTTTGATATAAACAGAGATGATAATAGAAATAAATAAGTAGAAAGGGAAGTGAAAGTAATGTCGGTATTTTGCTGATATATATATGTATATTATATATATATATATATATATATATATATATATATATATATATATATATATATATATATATATATGTGTGTGTGTATATATATATATATATATATATATATATATATATATATATATATATATATATGTATGTATATGTATATGTATATATATATGTATATATGTATATGTATATATATATATATATATATATATATATGTGTGTGTGTGTGTGTGTGTGTGTGTGTGTGTGTGTGTGTGTGTGTGTGTGTGTGTGTGTGTGTGTGTATGTATATATATATATATATATAGAGAGAGAGAGAGAGAAGGTACTGAGAACCAGACAGACACAAAGTCAAACAAACACACACACACACAAACACATAAGTACCCCCCCCCCCCGCCCCGCCATCCCCCTACCCACCCCTACAAAAAAAAACGGAAGCAATGAATCCGTAATCCTACATCAAATTAATAACGAATTCCTTAATGATGTATAAGTATCGATCAAAATCATATTAAATATTCGCCAGGGGGTCATTAAGGCGTTCGATAAATGAGCTTGTGAACGCTTACGAAAGTACACGAAACGAGTTTGCGTTCATACTCTTGCGTTCATTTTGAGAAACATGTTGCGTTCAGGTTAGCGTGGGTTAATTAATGGGCGTTCTTTAATAATCAAATGAGAGTCATTTCTGAAACGCTTGGGATAATTTGAGGTTTTGTTGCGTTCTCGGTGAGTTCTCGTCTTCTTATTTATGTTTATCTGTTTATCTTTGATTATTGATGCTTTGGTGGAGATGATAATGATGATGATGATAATGATGTTAAAGATGATATATTGTGGAGTGGGGATTTTGATAAGGATTTTGATGATGATGATTATAATGTTGATGATGATGATGGAAATGATAATAATGATCATAATGTTAATGATAAGAAGGTAGAGCTAATACTAATAATAATAGTGGTAATAAAAGTGATGATAGTGATAACACTAATAATGATAATATCTGTAATGATAATAATCATGATAATAAGGATAATAAGGATAATTATATTCAACATTAGTATTGTCATAATAATGATGATAAAAATAACGTTAATATAACAATAAAAAAGAAAATTATAATGAAAAAAAGATGATGATCATGACGATGATAAACTATGATGATGATAATGATAACAAATAAAGAAATTATCAAAAAATGATCATACAACTAACAATAGTGCTAATAATAATGATGATAATAAAGATGATACTATAACAGACCTATAATAATAATAGCAAGAACAATAACAATGACAATCACAATACTCATAAAAACGGCAGTGATAACAAAAACAACAACAATGACAATAGAAAAGATAACAACGAGGTACTCAAGACATAAAAAAAACTCTTACTTTCAATCAAGGTCAAAAAAAAAAAAGAAAAAAAAGATATATATATATATTATACAAATATTTCTAACAATATACATAGCACTGCCTCACCCAAGTCTTCAAGACCTTGTGATAATAGCACGCAAGATAAAGATAAGAGCGTTTAAGGACGTTTTCTCCTAATCTGATTAGAAATGTCGAATCATGACATGAATGATGTGTTGTATGATTTGCAAGATTTCGTGCAAGGGTGCAATTTCGTGCATTTTTTTTTTTTTTTTTTTTTTTTTTTTTTTTTTTTTTTTTTTTTTTTTTTTTTTTTACTGTTTTATTGTTGTTGTTGTTGTTGTTATCATTATCATTTTCATTGTTTTCTTTTATTGCTATAAGTGTTATGATTATCAGTTATTATGTTATTATTACCGTTATCTTCATGTGGGTATGATTATAATAATCATCTTTATCTCGTTATTATCGTTATTATCATCATATCTGATCATTATCATCATTAATGATATCAATATTTTTTTTATAATATTGTTATCATTATTATTATCAACATCTTTATCATCATCATCATTATCACTATCATTATCATGTACGTGCAAGCAATTTTTTTTATTAAATTCCTAATAATTTGTTGATAGCATTCAGAAAAAATAAGTTACTAACAATTTGTAAAGATACTTCGCGTAAGGATTGCTCAAGGACTAAAGACTTGTTGCATATATATTGCAACAGGATCTGAATCAGTGCCAGGAGGAGATTCAACGATTATGCACTATTGCAAGTCCTCATTGAATAATGGGTCTCTTACTTGATTTTTTTTTTTTTTTTTTTTTTTTTTTTTTTTTTTTTTTTTTTTTTTTTTTTTTTTTTTTTTTTTTTTTTTTTTTTAGGAATTTTGATCACTTGTACTGAATGCGTCTATCTATCTATCTAACTATCTAACTATCTATATCTATGTTGATCTATTCATTTATCATTAATTATTTGTTTTGATGGAGAGGATAATGACACTGAGGTTGATGATGTAACCTTGATACTGATGATAATGATGATAGTGATATTAATGATGATATTAAGATAATATTAGGAATGATGATCTTGATAATGATGATTATAATTATGATATTGATAATGGTGATAACAATAGAAATAATGATAACAATAATGATAATGATAACAATAATGATAATGATAACAATAATGATAATGATAATGATAACAATAATGAAAATACTGATAATTAAAATGATAACAATAAGGATAATTCTGATAATTAAAATGATAACAATAATAATAATAATAATAATGTTGACAATAATAATGATAATAATGATAGTAATAATGATTAATCTCAATCCTAATTGTACCCATATTTGCAATCATGCTAATCATTCGCAATTGCAAACTCTAATTTTCCGAATCTCATTGAATCTTGTTGCATCTTGAATGAACGAAGAAGGAAAGATGATGAAAAATAGTGATAATGATGATAATAATGGAACTAATTATGGAGATGAATATTTTGATGTTGATGATAGTGATAAGAATGATAATGGTGATTATCTTTTTCTATAATGACGAGAGTGAGGGTGATGATGATGATGATAATGATAAGGATAATGATGATTATAATGATAATAATAATAATGATTATATAATAATACCAAGAGAGATACTGATAAGGACAATAAAATAATAAAATGATAACAATAGAAATACCGATAACAATCAAACAATAATTTAGGATAGTGATAAATACACGAAAATGTGTTGAAATCCAATCAGAAATTAACATCATTACCACAATTAACATTAACAACAGCAACGACAAAACCAACATAAAAAAAAATCAGCCGATATCTACCTCTTTCAGACAAACAAGCAAAGAAACAAATCAAAACAATGGAATGAACGAAAACTCCCATTATTCTTCGCCACTTCCCACAATGTTTCATTCCTTTTCTCAAAAAGAAATGTTCACATCGGCTGAATTTTTCCCACAGTTCTGAACGATACATAATTACGCAACAAGAATGATATTTTCACACTTCCTTTATAAATCCTTTTTTAATTTGTTGTTCAGGTTTGTCTTCACTTCTGTTCTTTTTTTCTTTTATACTTGTATATGTATATTGTGAGGGGAAAAACGAAAATGGAAGTAAGAATAAAGAAAATAAGATAAGGAATAAGAGAAAGAAAGGAAAAAGGAATAAGAAAGATAGCTATTTTGTGATTTGATGGATTTAAGAATAAGGTGTTAAGTAACAAGGGAAGGTA
>BOPN01008205.1:45000-48330 GCA_017312705.2 Penaeus japonicus | reverse complement strand
TGTGTGTATGTGTGTGTGTGTGTGTTTGTGTGTGTGTGTGTGTGTGTATGTGTGTGTGTGTGTGTGTGTGTGTGTGTGTGAATTAAATGTCTCTATTTCACTCATCTACTCTGAATTTTGCCCACGAGTTAATCAGCTCGTCTCTCTTCTGTGTGAGCTGTGGTGGGTGGTCTCTTGCTTCTTTGTTTCATTTTTCTCTTTCTTTTCCTTCTCTTTCTCTGACTGTCTGTTTTTTTGCTTTTGTTTTTCATCTTCTTCTTCTTTTTTTGTCCGTCTATTCATCTGCGTTTATTTATCTTTTTCTCACTCTTAGATCTTTTTCTCTCTCATTTTTTGTGGTCATTTTCTTTCATCTTACTCTCTCTTGTGCTCTTTCTTTCTGTCTTCATCTCTCTCTCTCTCTTTCTCTCTCTCTCTCTCTCTCTCTCTCTCTCTCTCTCTCTCTCTCTCCCTCTCTCATTCTCTCTCTCTCTCTCTCTCTCTCTCTCTCTCTCTTTCTCTCTCTCTCTCTCTCTCTCTCTCTCTCTCTCTCTCTCTCTCTCTCTCTCTCTCTCTCTCTCTCTCTCTCTCTCTTTCTCTCTCTCTCTCTCTCTCTCTCTCTCTCTCTCTCTCTCTCTCTCTCTCTCTCTCTCTCTCTCTCTCTCTCTCTCTTTCTCTCTCTCTCTCTCTCTCTCTCTCTCTCTCTCTCTCTCTCTCTCTCTCTCTCTCTCTCTCTCTCTCTCTCTCTCTTTCTCTCTCTCTCTCTCTCTCTCTCTCTCTCTCTCTCTCTCTCTCTCTCTCTCTCTCTCTCTCTCTCTCTCTCTCTCTTTCTCTCTCTCTCTCTCTCTCTCTCTCTCTCTCTCTCTCTCTCTCTCTCTCTCTCTCTCTCTCTCTCTCTCTCTCTCTTTCTCTCTCTCTCTCTCTCTCTCTCTCTCTCTCTCTCTCTCTCTCTCTCTCTCTCTCTCTCTCTCTCTCTCTCTCTCTTTCTCTCTCTCTCTCTCTCTCTCTCTCTCTCTCTCTCTCTCTCTCTCTCTCTCTCTCTCTCTCTCTCTCTCTCTCTCTTTCTCTCTCTCTCTCTCTCTCTCTCTCTCTCTCTCTCTCTCTCTCTCTCTCTCTCTCTCTCTCTCTCTCTCTCTCTCTTTCTCTCTCTCTCTCTCTCTCTCTCTCTCTCTCTCTCTCTCTCTCTCTCTCTCTCTCTCTCTCTCTCTCTCTCTCTCTTTCTCTCTCTCTCTCTCTCTCTCTCTCTCTCTCTCTCTCTCTCTCTCTCTCTCTCTCTCTCTCTCGCTCTCGCTCTCTTTCTCTCTCTCCCTCTGTTTCTCTCTTTTTTTCATTCTTATCTTCTTTTTTTGTCTTCTTTTCTCTCCTTTTTGTTCCTCTTTTTTTTTCTTATTCATCATATTTTTCTTCTTCTTCTTTTCTAATGATCATAAGTGCATTTATTATGATAATGATAATGATATAGTAATGATAATTATAATTATGATAACAATACTAATAACAATAGTGATGATTATAACAATGATAATAACTGTGATAAAAATAACAATGGTACTGATGATGATAATGATAATTATGTTAGTGATTATTATGATAATAACAATAACAGTAATAACAACAACAATGATAATGATATTAACAACGATAACAACAATAGTAATGAGGATAATGATAATAATGATAAGAGTAATGATGAAAATAACAATACGTATAACCATAATGAAAATAATAATAATGATTATAATGATGATAATAATTACAATGAAGATAATCATAAGGATAATGATAATAATTAGAACCGTGATAGTAATAGCGATAATGATTATGATGATGACAGTGACAGTAATGATAATAATAATGATGAAGATGATGATAATGATAGCAACAATGATAAGTATAATGATAATAAAAAAGATAATGATAGTAACAATAGTGGTTAGTATAATATTAGTAAGAAGTCTAGCATTACAATTTAAATGATGATGATGATAATGATGAAATTAATAATAATGATAAAAAGGATAAGCATAATGATGATGATGACAATAGAAAATGATAATGACAATGCTGTTGATATTGATGTAGATATTGATAAAGATGATGACAATGATAATGATAATAATGATGATAATAACGATAATGATAATAAAAAGTAATGATGCTAATGATAGTAATAATGATGATAACGAGGAAATATTAATGATAATAATGATAACATCAGTCATAATTTAGATAACAATGATAACAGATGATAGTAATAATGATGATAATGATATTGATAATAAACGATTATTGTAATATTAGAAATAAAGAAGATAACAATGATTAGAGATAATTATAATAATGATGATGATGATATTGATAATAAAAAAATATTATAATATTAGTAACAATAATTAAAAGGATAATAATAATCACTGAAATAATTACAATAATGATGATAATAATCATAGTTATAGAAAAATATGATATTAATTATAAAGATGATGATAGCAATAATAATGATAATGATGATATGAGGAGTAATGATAATGATGATAATGATAAGGATGATAATAGCAATAAAAGTGCTAATCATGATAATGATGATGATAACAATAATAGTTATAATAAAAGCAATAATGATGATGATAATGACCATAATAACAATAATGATGATCACGATAATGATAATGATTGAAGGATAAATAACACAATTAATAACGCAAATAACTAAACAAATAACGCAATTAAAAAAAATCAATAGACAAATAAAGAATAAATTAAAGAAACATATAAACAAAACAATAACAATAATTATCAAAAAAAAAAAAAAAAAAAAAAAAGTATTTACCTCGAGCATAATGATTGTTCTCGAAACTTCCCTCACATTCTGTCCTCACTTCCTCACTTCCTCACTTCCTCACAAGACCATGCAACTTAATGACTTCGGAGTGTCGATAGCCGCAGCCACGTCGCCGTGACGCGTTGCTTGCAAGGAGGAGGTTGCTGTGCAATATTCCAGTAGGTGATCTTGAACTTTTTTTCTTTTTTTTTTTTTTTTTTTTTTTTTTTTTTTTTTTTTTAGGAGGTGTTTTTTTGTATGTTTTGTTTGTTTGTTTTGTTTTTGATTAGGGGGGGTGGAGTCCTTTTTTATTGGTATCTTCAATATTTTGTCTCATGGTCTCATATATATATAAGCATATCAGATCGTCGAAATACCCATACTGTATAAAAGAGGTTTATTAAAAGATATGTGTCTGATTATTAGGGAATGGTCTAAAACGGTATGGGTGATATATATAACCAATATCGAAAAATATTTGTATTTTCATGGTAAAAAATGGTGATATAAATGGGATAAATATAAATAGC
>BOPN01008205.1:27500-30000 GCA_017312705.2 Penaeus japonicus | reverse complement strand
AAGGAAGAGGAGGGGGAGATGGAGGAGGAGGAGGAGGAGTGAGAGGGACGGGGGAGGGGGGGGGGAGAGGGATTCTAAAATGCCACCGATCCCGACAAAGAATGAGTAGAATTTTAATGGAGTTAACGCTGTAAAAAGACCCACCTAACAGGATTTACTGAGACTCGACTGCAGGATCTGGTCGGGGACGATTGGGAAACAGAGGTAAACGAAGTGGAAAATCACATTGGATTAATCGAATTCAAATAGATTACTCGTTTGTTTGTTTGTGTTTTCATAGCATTTTGTTTCTTTGCTTGACGCTGGATATCGACCTCAATCAATGACAAATCTTCACCGTGGATTAATTAAGGAAAAAGAGGAAAAAATAAGTAGGCGAAGAAATAGACAAAAATAAAGTCAACTGCATGTAATCAACCTTTATATACCCGCTAAAAAAAAGTTCATGGAAAAACTCTTTCCATCAATACGAAAGTCGCTTTAAATCTTCAAGCGAAAGAGAGAGAGAAAGAGTGAGAGAGAGAGAGCGAGAGTGAGAGAGATAGGAGAGAGAGGAGAGAGAGAGAGATAGAGATAGAGAGAGAATAGAGAGAGAGAGAGACCGAGAGAAAGAGAGAAAGGGGGGGAGGGAAGAAAAGTTTTAACCTTGTCTTATTTTAATGCAGATCACATGGAAGAGAGAATGGGTTACGTTAAAACTGCTTTCAGAATGATTCAGAGTGTGTTTGAATCAAAAACTTTTTGAAAGTTGATTCTATTGTTTGATAGTTCATACCTTCTGTTTGCATGTCTTGTAGTAATAAATTCCCAGTGGTATTAAATTTTATTGTGATATATCATAACTGAAAAGATAATACAAATTAGATAACACAAATCAAAAGATAGCAATGATGATAACAGTTCCAATGGCAACAATAAAACAGGAATTATTAATCTTATAATTATGATAATGCAACTAATTACTCTTCTATTAAATGTAACGAATTCTGAACGCCAACAATCACAGAAAATAACAAACATCCAGAATATACGCGAACTTTCCTATCAAAGGGTCTTATATTTTATGATGAGCCCTTTATATCAATAACATGAAATGATATGCCAGTGATAAAAATAATCAGGATTCCTTGTTTTATAAGACTAAAAGTAGTATGGTCAAAAGTAAGAAAATAAAACCACCACTTAAATAACTGACAAATACCACTTGACCATTTGATAACCATTACCTCAACCGTCATACTTAACCTGAACAGCTATTAAGCATCAACTTATTAACCATCAGATAACACATGAACAACCATAATACCTCCTGTACAACCATTAACCATCACCGACCAAATCACCTAATCAACCATCAACAAAACGATTCAACTACTAATTCCAACCACCGCTGAACAACCATAAAACATCCTTTATTTAACCATAAAACACCACCTGAAATAAACGCCATCTTACGCCAGCTGAACAAATCAAACAAAATCAGAAACAAACACCAAAGACAACCTCAAGACACCATCTGAACAACCACAAATCTACCAATCAACTGACATCTCAGCTATCTTCAACTGTCATCAAACACCACCTGAAAAAAGAGGTCAATCACCTGAAAGAAAGCTTATCAACCAATCAACCACTAATCTAAACAAACAAACAAACAAACCCGTGGCAGTATCGGAATAAGTGACAAACAAACATCGAACACCACCTGAAACAATCAAACAAACACAACCTAAAATACACTTTAATACCACCTGTAAACCGCCCAGTAAACCACCCTTAATCTCGGTAAATCACCCACTTGAACCACCCACAAACAAACACCAAACCAGCTGAACTACCAAACGACTATTAAACACCAGCGGAACTAAACCAAAACACCATCTGAACAAACGGTAATCAACCAGCTGAGAAACTACAAACACCACCCGACGCAACAACAGACACCATCTGAATGAACCTCGAACGACCATTAACCACCACCTGAACCAAACGAAAATACCATCTGAACATTCCTCAAACCAGCTGAGCACCACCTGAACCAAACGAGAATACCATCTGAACATTCCTCAAACCAGCTAAGTACCACCTGAACCAAACTAAAACACCATCTGAACATTCCTCAAACCAGCTGAGTACCACCTGAACCAAACCAAAACACCATCCGAACATTCCTCAAACCAGCTGAGTACCATCTGAACCAAACTAAAACACCATCTGAACATTCCTCAAACCAGCTGAGTACCACCTGAACCAAACAAAAACACCATCGGAACATTCCTCAAACCAGCTGCGCACCACCTGAACCCAAACTAAAACACCATCCGAACATTCCTCAAACCAGCTGAGCACCACCTGAACCCAAACCAAAACATCACCCGCACGAACATCAAAGACCACCAGCTGAACAACCAAAGACGGGGGGTGGAGGGAGGGGAGGGGGGGCGTATCCCAAGGGCGTAGGGGCGGGGCTCATGGTGTTCTTCGCCCTGTCTCCTGACCC
>BOPN01008205.1:7500-12500 GCA_017312705.2 Penaeus japonicus | reverse complement strand
GATGATAATGATGGTGATGGTGATGATTATGATGATGATAATGATGGTGATGGTGATGATTATGATGGTGATGATAATGATGGTGATGATGATAATGGTGATGATAGTGATGGTGATGATAATGGTGATGATAGTGATGATGATGGTGATGTTGATGGTGATGATAGTGATGGTTATGATGATAGAATTCGTTTTTTTATTATTGTTATCATCATTATCATTGCCTTAATAATCCTTGTGATTATTATCATCGTTCTGTTAGGTATTATATTGTTATTAGTATCATTGTTATAATTATGATTATTATTACTTTCAATTATTTCTTTAAACATCAACAATATTGTCAAAACTATCATCAGCGTCATATTGACTCACAGTATTATCATCATTATTATCATTACCATAATTTTTGTTATTGTCGTTGTTACCATCAATATTGCTGTTATTATTATCATTATCAGTTATCACTTAAAATTTATTACTGCTTCCATTATCCTTATCATCCTCTTTAGTTTTATTGTGAAAGTAATAATGATAATGATGGTGATGACCTATTGATAGAGATATTGATAACAATGATAATAAATGATATTGATAATAAATGATAAAGATAATAATGCTATTAATACTATCAATACTACTAAAATACTGGTGCTGATAAATATGATAATGATAATGATACTAGTGATAACAACAGCACTACCAAATAGATAAATAGATAGATAGTTCATATTGTTATTCCTATTCATAACTTTTATTGACAACATCATCATAACCAAAATATCTGTTTTTCACTAATATCATGATTAATATCTTAATTGTCATTTTTGTTTTAGGGTCATTTGTTATTGGTGAAGCAATACTACTATGCTATTAATACAACTACTATGATAGGACTACTATTGTCATACTACTATTATACTATTATTATTCTATAACATTGCTAGGATTGCAAATGTCAGTATCGTTGTTATTATGTTTTTTTTTTCTTGATGGTGCTAATACCTTTATAATAATCATATGAATTTGATTTCATTAGCACTATCAGCGTCCTTTATTATTTCATCATATTCATCTTTATCACTAACATTTCTGACACAATCCCTGTCATTTTTTTTAATTAATTTTTTTTTTTTCATGATAATACGCCAAAGAGTGTTATCTACACCACATTTTCTTAATGATAAGATATTGCAATAGTGATTCAAAGACAATGTATTCATATTTTTCGATAAATCATGTTAGACTAAATGAGCGGATAAATGGATAAATAACATGAAATTGAATTAATGAACTGATAACGTATATTGATAAACTAACAAACAAAACAAATAGCCGAACCCACCAAAACAAATAACCAGAGAAAAAAATAATAATGATAAAATAGAATAAACAAAACAAAACATAAAATAGAAGATAAATAAATAAACAATTAAAGGGTATTGATAGCATTACCCTGACGATCAGACACTAGTATGACGGATGATCGCAGAGTGACAGCTTTCTCGAGTGTGTCAGTGGCGTCCCTCGGGGCTTCTTGAAAGGAAACCTCTGACCTTGAGGAAAAGAGTGAAAGGCGCGGGTGGGGCCAGCTGGGCACACTCGCCCGCGAAGAACGAGCCCTCGATAAGGGGATATGCGTGTCGATGGGCGGCTGGAAGGGCTCTCTTTCTCTCGTTCGCTCTCTTTCTCTAGCTCTCTTTCTCTCTCTTATTCTCTTGCTCTCTTTATCTTTTCTTCTCTCTCGCTCTCTTTCTCTCTCTCATTCCCTTTCTTACTTTCGCTCTCTTTCTTTCTCTCTCTCTCTTTCTTTCTCTCTCGCTCTCTTTCTCTCTCAATCTCTCTTTCTCTTTATCTTTTTTTCCTCTCCTCCTCTCTCTTTCCCTCTTTCTCTTTTTTTCTCTCCTCCTCTCTCTCTTTCTCTATCTCTCTCTCTCTGTCTCTCTCTCTCTCTCGCTCTCTCTCTTTCTCTCTCTCTCTCTCTCTCTCTCTCTCTCTCTCTCTCTCTCTCTCTCTCTCTCTCTCTCTCTCTCTCTCTCTCTCTCTCTCCTCTCTCTCTCTCTCTCTCTCTCTCTCTAATTCAATAACATATATCTATCACCAAGATATTACCAAGACATATTAATATATCAATAGATCCACTCATCAAAATATGACAGAATCAAGCTTTCTAAAAATAGAATCGTTTCCATATTCATTCCCACTCATCAAAGTCATCGCAGACATCACAAAACAAACTGACATCAGTGACAAGTAAGTAATCTACAAAGTGGGAGTCAGAGCACCTCACATAAGCTTCCTTCCATCGGGGTATGTTCTTTGTATCTCAATGCAAAGCGCTTTTCTTGCTCTATTCTAGAGTGTGTTCGCACATGCCACTGTGTCGAAGGGGTAGGGTATGGGAATTAAGGCAGGGGGTCAGATTAGATCCCGTTTTGGTCATATGTGTGTGTGTGTGTGTGTATATATATAAATATATATATATATACACACATACATACAATAAAGCTAAAATCCATTGCCACGAAATGTTATTCATCACGATAACATTTTTAGAAAAGAGAATAAGTTAGCTTCACTTAAATGTTCTTTCTCCTCCAAGATTATAAAGCTCTCCTTGTGTTGTAAACAATAACAAGTCGACGCCACAGTTTCTTAAGATACTTGTGATCCATAATTTTCAGAACATTGTTGGATTTTTATATCTGATATGTCAGAGTTTGCTTTAAAGGGGTTAAGACTAATGATGATGATAGTAATGTTGATGTAGAAATGGTAGTAATAATTATATGATGATGATTATATCAGTAATGATGATTCTGATAATTATGATGGTAATAGTAATGATGATGATGATTATATTGATGCTGGTAATAACATTGATACGAAGAACTAGATAAAGAAGATAAATGAGAAAATTATAACAATAATGATAATGTATATAATAATAATGATAACGATAATAAAAACAAAAACAATAATGATAACAACATAAAGAATAAGAATAAGTATGATAAATAAGAAAAAATAAAAATAAAAATACATGGAAAATGCAGAAATAAAGGAATTTTGAAAGAGTTGTTTTTGTCTGGCAAATATATTTTCTTAAATGGATAAGATCATTAACCCAAATCTCCAAAAATAAGCAAAGCAGAATTAAGTAGATGGGACATTCTAAAGATTAAAGACAGTTAGATTCAAATTCTAGAAAGGAACGATGGATAAAATTCGTATACAGTAAAGAAATTCTAGGAATGAAAAAATAGATGTTGTAATTTTCCTTTCTTACATTTTCTTACATTCATTTTTTTTTTTTAGTTTGATTTAAGTGAAAAGATCTGGGGAAGAAAGAGAAATAGATAAATTATTGGATAAATGAATACTTAAATATAGATGGATTGAATAATGAATATCCAAATAATGATGAAAAAAAAGAAAAGAAAGAAAGAAAGAAAAAAAGAAGAAAAAAGAAAAAAAAAGAAAAAAGAAAAAAAAAAGAAAAAAATATATTCACATATATATAATATATACAAAAAAGAGAATAGAGAATAAATAGACTAAAGAATAAAAAAAAAACAAGGTGATAAACCTTACTGAAAACCTTCCATTAAAATCATTACAAAATAATTTAAACATATTTCACAAATGATGATAGATGACGCCACTTCCGGTCTATCGTTAATCTGTCAAAACATAACTTTATTCAAAGCGATATTTTTTTTTATGATATTCCCTGAAAATAAAAATAAGAAAAACAGTAAAAAATAAGTTGCATAGGATAATAACAATGATAAAATATAAACAAGCATTTTCTTCCTTATCTGTTTTTATCTTATTTTTTATATTTATTATCATAATCTACTTCTATCAAACAATAACATTGACCTAATAAAGGTATCTAATAAGTATAATCCAATTGTAATACCGCTTTCAGATTTAAAAAAAAAAAAAAAAAAGTTCAAATTAAGCGATCTAATATTGACTCCAAAACGAAATTATATCGCATTGGTAATCATGTGTGTTATGTTATGTTTAGGATTCTCAAGTGGTCCTTTGGGAGAAATGTTTGTGATGATGGTGATGCTTATGATAGTGATGGTGATGATTATGATGGTGATGGAGATGATGATGATGATGGTGATGATGATGATGGTGATGATAGTGATGATGGTGATGATGATGACGATGGTGAGGGTGATTATGATGGTGATGGAGATGATGATGATGATGATGGAGATGATGTTGATAGTGATGATGGTGATGATGATGATGGAGATGATGATGATGATGGTGATGATGATGATGGTGATAGTGATGATGGTGATGATGATGACGATGGTGAGGGTGATTATGATGGTGATAGTGATGATGATGGTGATGATAGCGATGGTGATAATGATAGATTTTTTTTCTATTGTTATTATTGTTATCATCAGTATCATCACCTTAATAATCCTTGTGATTTTTATCATCGTTCTGTTAGGTATTATATTGTTATTAGTATCATTGTTATAATTATGATCATTATTACTAACAATGCTTTTTTTAATCATTATCAACAATATTGTCAAAACTATCATTATCGTCATATTCACAGTATTATCATTATTATTTGTATCATTATTTTTGTTATTGTCATTGTTACCATCAATATTGCTGTTATTAATATCTTATCTGTTATCATTTATCAGTTATTATTATTTCCATTACCCTTATCATCCTCTTTAGTTTTATTGGGAAAGTAATAATGATAATGATGGTGATTATCTATTGATAGAGATATTGATAACAATGATAATAAATGATAATGATAATAAATGGTAATGATGATAATGCTATTATTATCAACACTACTAAAATACTGATAACGATAATTATGATAATGATAATGATACTAGTGATAACAATAACACTACCAAATAGATAAATAGATAGATAGTTCATATTGTTATTCCTATTCATATATTTTTAATGACAACATCATAACCAAAATATCTGTT
>BOPN01008205.1:0-2500 GCA_017312705.2 Penaeus japonicus | reverse complement strand
CTATCTCCCACCCCCTCTCCGATATACTTTTCCTTCCCCTCTTCCTCTCCCTTTCCCTCCCCTTTCCCTCTCTCTCTTCTCACATTGAGAAGACACGCACACGAGAGAGAGAGAGAGAGAGAAAGGGGGGGGGGGGGAGAAAGAGAGAGAGAGAGGGGGGGGGGGCGAGAGACGGGGAAAGAAAGTGAGAGAGAGAAAGACATAAAGAGAGAGAGAGAGATTGATTTGATTTTGATATGTTTATTCATACTATTTACAGTGTATACACATGCATAGGCATAGGAACTATGCCTAAATTATTTGTACAGTTCATGTTAGATTCTGAGACATACACTGTTGGTAAAGCAGATATTACTGTGACCCTGTCAATCAATAAGTTAGGGCAAAGCTATACATAAGACATAGTAGTGCATGTATATCACTCTAGAGAGACCTTGCAATTTTATCTATTACAGGCAAAGTCCTTGTGTTTACGTAATATATCTGATAAAATGCCGTCCTCTATAAAGGATGTTGCAATACTGTACAATGTTTTACGTTCAATCCTTTCACGAAATTCTTCAATTAGAGGACATATCATTACATAGTGGTCAAGGGTGTGTGAATAGGGCTGACTGCACAACTTGCATTCAGTTCCCCCAGCATTGTTTGAAACACTATACTCCCAGTAATATTTGTAGCCAAGCCGTAACCTTGCGGTCACTACATCAAGCTGTCTCGTAACTCTGTTTGTACTGCCGTAGATATGCTTTGTCTTGGACATAGCATTATGGTGAATGATTGATCTGCTTGTGTCTTGCTCAGCATTTCTCTCAGTTTCAGCCTGAGTGGAGAGCTTTTTCTTTATGATCTTACGTACATGCTCAGTTGTTACACCAATGTCATACTCAATAGTATCCATATGACTGTATGATCTAGATAGAGCATCAGCCATATCGTGTAACTCTAGATTTATGTGTGATGGTACCCACAATATTTTAGTGGTTACATCCTTCAGAAACAATCTGTTCAACCTATGCCTCGCTGTTGACACGAGTCCTGTGTTATCATTTCTGTATGAGTTTAGAGCATGAAGTGAGGAGAGGGAGTCTGTAATGATGAGAGTACTATCCCCCGTGCGATCGGCTATCTTAAGAGCAACAAGTAAAGCAAACAGTTCTGCCTGCAGGATGGACGCCCAGTTGTTGAGTCTGAAACCAACATCGCTAATCCTTCCAGTGGCATCGCATACGATTGCAGCGCATGCGGCTGAACCTGTGGCTGGAATTACCGACCCATCAGTGAAAATAAGCTGTTTTATCTCATACTCTTGCTTAATCTCGTGAATTTGCTTCAGAATGTCCTTTCTTAATTTAGCTTTCAGGTGGGCGTTGTTTTCAATTTGTTTTTTTGGAGGGACACTTGCTTTGATGATGTCGAAGTGCTTTATAGGTTGTCTAAGACTGACCCCATATATAAGAAGCAAAGCACAAAACTGCATTAAGGCTGTCTAAACATTGTTGTACCTTGGTGGTTAGTATGAGTAATCTTTTTCCAATTTGAATTTTGAATATATATTACTAAATATGCTATATCTTCCAGTGTTTATGCAAAGTATTGTAGAACATAGCACAATATGTATGAACAAATATTTATATTGTACAGGATAGTTATACAGCATTAATGAGAGGGCTGAAATATAATTCCAGTAAGTAAAAAAAAAAAAGAAAAAAAAAAGAGTTATGATCATGATTTCACTACAGTATCATATAACACTAGATTCCATATTCAAGTTATCAGAAGTTGCTTAGAAGATGCAATGTGGTTGAAAAGGTGAAGTGAACAAATTTAATCTGTTGGATAAAAATATAAGTTGTCATATCCAAAAATGAAATTATTGCGTAACCAACTTCATTATTACTGCATTTATAATTGCTTAGATGCCATGAGTCATGAATGTTACAGTTATATCTTAGATTTCAGTATTTGAGCATAAAAAACTCAAGAGCTTTAAGAGGCTTGGATAACACATTTGAGTAACTTTTGTCCATGAAACCATTAGATATCTCTTCACAAAAAAGATGAAACAACCCTCTTTGTCATTTTCATTGTCATTTGTTGTCTCTCTGCCCTTTTGGATGATATTGTAAAGTGGGAACTCAGGTCTGTCTTCTTGTATCTTCAGCTTTTTTTTTTACAATCCCTACAAACTTAAGCAGCTTGCCAAAAAGGATTCTGGTAGCTGGAAGCAGAGGATGGATGTGGTAATATGCCTCATTAATTGACTGATTGATCCTGGGTTGAAGAGCACAGTAGAAGATACTACTTTGGGAAGCCACTTTTGAATTACCTCTCCCTCCCCAGGAAACAAAAAAAATGTCCTTTTTTACGCCTTTAGAAGATGAATGTGTATATATATATTCTTTATCAGCTTAAACCAGGTTGGGTAATATGTAAGCCTTGGTTACATGGGTAGACAAATGAGTTTAATACTTTTTATTAGTGGTGCCCAATCAGGTTT
>BOPN01008204.1:37500-42500 GCA_017312705.2 Penaeus japonicus | reverse complement strand
GAATGCATAGATGCGATGTTTATCTCGATTTCTAATTGGTTTGCTTGGATGTTAGTGTTTCTGAATTTAAAGATGTTCAAATGTCCTCAGATGCTTTCCACTGTATGTGGTACAATGGAAAGCATAACAGATGGTATAATTTACAGCTCTTTTCTTTCATTTATAGTGCGGCGCTTGTTGGCACTCACAATACCTTCAGAAGACCAAGCTTTCCTATGGCATTCTTTCCTTTTCGAATTTTCTTTAACACATAAAATTTATGATATGCTCCTGTTTCTAGTTAGCATATGCATCTGAGACATTCACAAATATTTTCACCTTGTGATATACATACTCTTACACACACTAAACATTGACCTAACGTTGACAATTCTCCTATTCGTAGGTATGTAATATTTGAAGGTAAGCCCCCCCGTGGCAGTATGCGAGCCCGAGGACCCGAAGGGTCCGAGGGTGAGCTCGTAGACGAGCCTCCGCCCGAGCACCGGAGGTGAGTTTGGTACAGTCCGGAGTTGTAAGACAAGTTCCGGTAACTCCGCTTGCCAGCCCCCTACTATATGTTTTTGTGGATTCGCCGAATTTCAGGTAAAAATTTACCCAACTTCCCGACGTCCGACATTTAAAACTTAGTATTCCGTGCAATTTAGTACACAAAGACGCGACTGTCAAAATTTCAGATCGATTGGATTCAAAACGGCCGAGTTATTACAACCTGAAATCGCCGAAAATGAGGGTGTTCTTGTTAAAAATGGGTACGATTATATACATACAGGTAGAGGATATTTTTAGGCAAAAAGTGGGTCCTCTTTGTAATGATATATCTCGAGAAGTATAAAAGATACGCGATTTAGCAACACAGCATTGGAAATAAGAAAGTTCAAATTTTCACAAACTGTCCTGAAAAAAACATCTGATGACGCAGTGATGACGTCATAATGACGTCACAAATCAATGAATTTCAAAATCAAACTATCCACAAATAGACGTTTTTCAACTCAATTTTTTTTATATGAAACTTTCGAGATAGGAAAAAATGATCATGCTAGCGTAGAAATGAAATTTAATGTACTTTCTGAAAATGCCTTCAATACGTTCCGGGCTTCCATGTATTGTTGAGATATTTGCGAATTTTTAAATCCATTTTGACGCGAAAAGTTATGAAAAACATTAAAACGGTAAACCTTAATGTGAGAGAAGGGGGATGTCCCAGGCCTTCATCTTTCGATATGATGTCGGTTGTAGTCTCGAATTTGCTAATAACTGGTTTTGAGGTAGTATCCTTATTTTGATGACGTATTTGTGACGTCATTAGTAACACGCGGTAAGCCGATTTTTGCACACACAACACCACTTGTATTTGACGTTTAATGTCTGAAAAAAAAAAAGTTTCAACTCAAAAATTAATTTAGTGCTTTTCATATCGCTGCGTTGGCTATTGGATGAAACATTTCATCAATTTCATTAATTGAATAATTGGCCAATTAAACCAATTAACGTCGTATCTCGGCTCACACATAAGATAGCGTCGTAAATCCAACGATATCTGTCTTGTTGACATTGATTGAGTGTAGTAGGTGCCACATGAGACCATTCATTATTATTCCCTCAATTAGATAATTGGTCAATTAAACCTATTAGATCTCTGAACACTGAAAAGACTGATATTTTTTCCAAAACCAAAGTAGATTTGGTTGTGTTGGTCCGTGGCAGTAAAAGCTGCTCTTTTCTGCCTCAAAACCTATGATATGAAAAGAACGCGGCAGTCTACATACTGCAGTCTACATACTGCCGCCACCCCACTATGGAGTATGGAATATAGATGTCGGAATCATTCATCCCACAAATTTTTTTGGTCACAAATAAACATAATTATGTTTTGTTCAACTTTAATTGGAATACTGAAGGTATTGTCATGCTGTTGATATTGCCTTTCTGCTTTAAGCTCGATGTTGATTGACTTTCAGTTTCAGTGTACCTAAAGTGGGTGGCGTGCAGTATATAGACTGCCGTTTCTTTCATATCATAGGTTTTGAGGCAGAGAAAAGAACGCTTTACTGCCACGGACCAACACAACCAAATCTACTTTGGTTTTGGAAAAAAAAATATATATATATGTATGTATACATATATATACATATATATACAGCCCTATGCTAATTCCTAGCATAAGCCTTTCCATCCCTCTTTGAGCACTTACTAATTTCCTCTCGAGTGCCTCGGTCGTAGTCCATGTTTCTGACCCATATGTCATGACAGGGAGGGCACATTGGTCAAAAAAAAAATTTTTAGACAGAGTGGCAGACGACCTCGTAATATGTTACTATGTGTACCGAAGGCACTCCAACCTAGCCTGATTCGCCGTTCTATCTCGGCTTTGCAGGATGTACTTGTCTTGATGAGTTGCCCTAGGTATACATACTCGTTCATTGCTTCGCAGGGCAAGGCCCTGTATTTGTATTTGCTTATTTGGGGTTCGACTGTTGAACATGACTTTAGTCTTTTTCATGTTCCTTTTAAGGCCAATCTTCAGACTTTCCCCATTCAAATCGCTTAGTAATTGTTGTAATTCATTTGCTGACTCGCCGAAAAGAACAATGTCATCTGCAAATCTTAAATTGCTTAAGTGCTCATTCCCTATTTTAACCCCTTTCCCCTTCCAATCTAACTTCTTGAATACTTCTTCCAAGCAAGCTGTAAACAGCTTTAGTGAGATGGTGTCGCCTTACCTGACACCCTTTTTGATGCCAGTATTTTATTGGTTTCTGCATGTATTTTGATGGTCACTGTACCATCTCTATATATGTCCTCTAATAATCTGCAATATATGTCCTCTATTAATCTGCAATATATTTCATCTACTCCCTTATTTACTTCCTCTACCGTATCATCTGGAATGTCTCCAATTGTTGTGTTTGTCTCCGTACGTGGTTGATCGTTTGAGTGGTATAAGTCGCGTTAGAAGTCTTCAATTACTTTGATAATTATTTTATTGTATGTTACCTCTCCACTGGGTTTCTTTACTGTATACATTTGGTTTTCCCTATTCCGAGCCTCCTCTTTTGTTGCCTTAAGGTTGCGTACAGTGGTATAGAACTTCCTTATTTTTCGTGTTAAATTTGCATATCCTCTTCTTCTTCTTGTTTATCGTTTTAGTCAGCTTTGCTGATTCTATCTTGTCTCTGATTGATGTTATTTTCATGTCCCTACGCTGTTTCAATAAGATTTTTTGTCTCTACTGAAAGCTTAATGAACTTTTCAGTCTTTACCCCCTATTTCAAGTGCGGCTTCCTTTAATATCTTGCTGAATTAGTCGCTCATTATCTATGTCAAAATCTCTTTGAGAGCTGAGTATCTGTTTCTGATGTTAATACTGAATTCCGTCTCCTTTTTGCCTTTGGGAAAGTACGATTAACGAGAGGCTTTTGTATGAACTCATTTCATTCCCTTCTTAGTTGTAATTTATCACTTATGACCAGTCAAAACGTTAACAACATTTATATTTTATTGATAACGTCAATATCTTGTACAATGTCATGTCATTGGTGATTATGAAGTCAATTTCGATTTTAATGCCAGATGGTAATTTCCATGTCCATTTCCTCCCGGCTCTCTTTTTCGAATGTATTCATAATTTTAAGAGATCGAGCTTCAGCGAATTCTATTAGCCTTTTCATTTCTGGTGCCTATTCCATGTTTCCTAACCGAGGTTTCTCCATCTTCCCTTATTCCTATCTTGGCATTAAAATCCCCCATAATCACGGTAAAATGGGTTTGTGCTCTATTGGTAGCTGCTTGCACATCTTCATAGCTCTCTATCTCCTCATCACTATGACTGCCGGGAGGAGCGTATACTTGGATAATTTTTAGGTTATATCTGTTGTTTAGTTTTGGTTTTACAGAAACTACTCTTTCGCTTCACACTGTAGACTTCCCTAATATTCTTTGAGTAAAAGCTTGTGATATCCAAGAAACCTACTCCTAATTCTTGTTTGCTATCCAGGGGTCTTCCAACTACAGAAAGTCTTACAATATCCCATTTGATGAATGAAAGTTCCTCAAGCAGTGTCAAAAGATCAGATTCTGTTCTCAGAGTCCTTACATTGTATGTGCACAAATTCATCATGTTTAGGCAGCCTGGGTCTAACTGGATATTTTTAACACCCTCTGCTCCAGAGCGATCCTGATTGCCGCTGTAACCAGGGGCTCCTTCGCTTCTGGGGAATGAAGGGCGTTTTCTTGACTGGGAAATCATATTTAAGAGGGGCGGGGCCTGATTCCCCACCTACCGGCCTTAATTGTGCATGGTGGGGGGAGTAATTTTAGCCAGTAGGCTACCTTTGATCTACAAAAAACACGTTTGAGTTAGTCTTGCGTGTTATTTGGAGATATTAGTATCCCCCGATCTATCTCACATTCTCTCTGTCCACTCTAGTGAGAATGGATATTTGTTTATATACACGTGCAGGGCCTATGCAAAAATGCATGCTTGCATGTTTATGCATGCTCCCGTGCCCGCACTTATGTACGTTTCTATATATAGATTGTGCCCATGCATGCACAGCGTAGATGCATATAAATATACAATTATGCTATTATGCACATTCTCCAAGCGGATGTCTATGCCCATATGTATGTACACAGCACTCATATATAACAGCGTCTACGCATGCATACACACGCACGTGAATTATAATGTGTCCATGCATTATAATTTGTTAAAATATATATAGTAAGGAATGGTGTGTATATATACATAACTGGCAACATTTCGGAGAGGTAATTACTATTTGGTACCTGTTCCATATGAGCGTCCCCCTGTGACCTAGGCCGCTAGGGATGCCATCGCTTGGGGTTGGGCTTCCATTAGGAATAATTTTCCTGACTGATACTCAGTGTCGTTGCATGATTAGATTTATGAACACTGAAAACATGACATATGTGATTCTATAGTATAATGTACTCACGAACTAGGAATTGATTTTACTCAGGCCAGATGTTGG
>BOPN01008204.1:27500-32500 GCA_017312705.2 Penaeus japonicus | reverse complement strand
ATATATATATATATATATATATATATATATATATATATATATATATATATATATATATATATATATATATATATATATATATATATATATATATATATATATATATATATATATATATATATATATATATATATATCATCATCATCATCATCATCATCAGCCTGTATCAATCCACTGCAGGACGTAGGCCTCTCTCAATCTTTTCCAGTCATTCCGGTCTTGTGTCCTCTGATTCCAGTTTACTCCTGCGAATTTTGCTATTTCATCCCGCCATCTAGTCATTGGTCTTGCCCTGGGTCTTTTTGTGTCGTGTATTACCCATTCTGTTGTTTTCTTTGTCCACCTGTTGTCCTGTCTCCGATATATGTGTCCAGCCCACTGCCACTTTTTCTTTTTGATGGTCTTGAGTATATCCTCTACTTTTGTTTGCTGCCTGATCCATGTGGCCCTTTTCTTTTCTCTTAAGCTAACTCCTAGCATAAGCCTTTCCATTCCTCTTTGGGCGCTTACTAATTTCCTCTCGAGTGCCTTGGTCGTAGTCCATGTCTCTGATCCATATGTCATGACGGGGAGGACGCATTGGTCAAAAATCTTTCTCTTTAGACATAGTGGCAGACTGCTTCGTAATATATTACTATGTTTACCGAAGGCACTCCAACCTAGCCTGATTCGCCGTTTTATCTCGGCTTCGCAGGATGTGCTCGACTGAATGAGTTGCCCTAGGTATACATACTCGTTCACTGCTTCTAGTACCTCACCTTGTATTTGTATTTGCTTAACTGGGGTTCGACTGTTGAACATGACTTTAGTCTTTTTCATGTTCATTTTAAGGCCAATCTTCAGACTTTCCTTATTTAAATCGCTTATTAATTGTTGTAGTTCATCTGCTGACTCACCGAAAAGAACAATGTCATCTGCAAATCTTAGATTGCTTAAGTGCTCATTCCCTATTTTAATCCCTCTCTCTTTCCAGTCTAACTTCTTGAATACTTCCTCTAAGCAGGCTGTAAATAGCTTCGGTGAGATGGTGTCGCCCTGCCTAACGCCCTTTTTTATTGGTATTTTATTGGTTTCTGCGTGGATTTTGACGGTCGCTGTACCATCTCTATATATATCCTCTAATAATCTGCAGTATATTTCCTCTACTCCTTGTTTACGAATTGCATCCAGTACTGCAGATATCTGTACCGAGTCAAATGCTTTTTCATAATCTACGAATGCCATACACAGGGGCTTCCTATATTCGTTCGTTTTCTTCCTTATTTGAGCTAGTGTGTGGATATGGTCTGTAGTTGAGAAACCACTGCGGAACCCTGCCTGTTCCCTGGGTTGTTTTGAATTAATGTCGGTGGTACGGGCTGTGATGATTTTTGTGAACAGTTTATAGATTACTGAGAGGGGGCTTATAGGTCGGTAATTCTTTAAGTCTTTTGTGTCTCCTTTTGTGGTATTAAAATTATTATTGCGTTTTTTCCAGGCCTTCGGAATTTTACCGACGTCTAGACATCTGTTATAAAGACTGGCCAGCTTTACTGCCGCAATCTCACCTGCATCTTGAATAAGATCTACACTGATGCCGTCTCCTCCTGGTGTTTTTCCTCTTTTCATGCTTTTTAGTGCCCTAATTACTTCAATTTCCACCGTGATGTTTGGAACATCTCCAATTGTTGTGTTTGTCTCCGTATGGTTGGTCGTTTGAGTGGTATAGATTGCGATAGAAGTCTTCTATTACTTTGATAATTTCATTTATATTGTATGTCACCTCTCCATTAGGTTTCCTTACTGCATACATTTGGTTTTTCCCTATTCCGAGCCTCCTCTTTGTTGCCTTAAGGCTGGTGCCAGCAAGCAGAGCTTCATTTATTTTTCGTATGTTAAATTTGCGTACATCCTCTTTCTTCTTCTTGTTTATCGTCTTAGTCAACTCTTGCTAATTTTATCTTGTCTCTGATTGATGTTATTTTCATTTCCCTACGCTGTTTCATAAGCTCTTTCGTCTCTACCGAAAGCTTACTGAACCTTTCTTTTTCGTCTTTACCCCCTATTTCAAGTGCAGCTTCCGTTAATATCTCACTGAATTGGTCGTTCATTTGGTCTATGTGAAGATCTTCATCGAGAGCTGAGTATTTGTTTCGGATGTTGATACTGAATTCCGTCGCCCTAGTCTTGATGTTGGTTAGATTAGCGAGGTGCTTTTGTATGAGCTTGTTTCGTTCTCTTAGCTGTAACTTAACTCTACTCCTGACCAGTCTATGGTCGCTACCGACATTTACTTTATTGATAACGGTTACGTCTTGTACAATGTCACGCTTATTGGTGATTATGAAGTCAATTTCGTTTTTAATGCCGGATGGTGATTTCCATGTCCATTTCCCTCCGGTTCTCTTTCAAAGAATGTATTCATAATTTTAAGAGATCGAGCTTCGGCGAATTCTATCAATCTTTGCCCTCTCTCATTTCTGGTGCCTATTCCATGTTTCCCAACTGATATTTCTCCATCTTCCCTTATTCCTATCTTGGCATTAAAATCCCCCATAATCACGGTAAAATGGGTTTTTGCTCTATCGGTAGCTGCTTGCAAATCTTCATAGAAGCTCTCCATCTCCTCATCACTATGACTGCTGGTAGGAGCGTACACTTGGATAATTTTTAGGCTATATCTGTTGTTTAGTTTCAGTATTACAGAAACTACTCTTTCGCTCACACTATAGAATTCCCTAACATTCTTTTCAAGTCGCTGGTGAACTAAGAAAAACCCACCCCTGATTCTTGTTTGCTATCCATACTTACCTCGCCAGTATAATAAGTGCCCACTCATTTAGTAATTTTTGTTTCTTCGCCCAGTCTCCTAACTTCAGAAAGTCCTACAATATCCCATTTAATAAGTGAAAGTTCCTCTAGCAGTGTCAGATCATCAGATTCTGTTCTCAGGGTCCTTACATTGTATGTGCATAAGTTCATCATCTTAGGCGGCCTGGGTCTACCCTGGAGATTTTCCTAGGCTCCTCTGCTCCGGAGCGAACCTGATCGCCGCCGTGAACAGGGGCTCCTTCGCTTCCGGGGAATGAGGGCCATTGTCTTGACTGGGAAATCATATTTAAGAGGTGTGGCTTCCGGGTACCCCACCAGCCTTGTGCACGGTGGGGAGATTTAGTCCGGAGGTACCATTAATCTCCAATAACACTTTTGAGTTAGTCTCGCATGTTATTAGGAGATCTTTGTAACCACCGATCTATCTCACGACCTTCCGGTCTACTCATGTGAGAATGGGCATTTGTTTATATACGTGCAGGGCCTACGCAACAATGCATGTTTGCATGTTTATGCGCGCTCCCGTGCCCGCACTTATATTCGTTACTATATATAACACGCAGAATGTGCGCGTAGACGCCTTTTTTATATACAAATAAGCAATTATGCACATATTCCAAGCATTTGTCTACGCCCGTATGCATGCATACAGCACCCATACACATCGGCGTCCACGCGTGCACACACATGCATGTGAATTATAATGTGCCCATGCATTATAATTTATTTAAGTATACATATACATATATACACATATACATATATACACATATACATGTATATATATATACATATACACATATACACACACATACATATACATATACATACATATATATATATATAGTAGGCAGTGGTATACATATATCTGGCAACAATTTGGAGAGGTAATTACTAGTTGGTACCTAAACCGCTTGGGCGTCCTGGTGTGGCCTTGACCATTGGTGATGCCATACCTTGTGTTTGGCTTTCATTACGAATAATTTTCCAGACTGATATTCAGTGTGGTTGCATGATTAGATTTATGAACACTGAAAACATAATATATATGATTTTATAGTATAGTGTACTCACGAACTAGGAGTGGATTTTACTCAGGCTATATGTTGCGGTCGTTAATCACCTTTGACCTTGGCGCTTTGGAGGCACGTGGCACTGGCGGGGAGCGTTAAGCGATATTTTACTCTATTTCGTTGGCTTTCTGGGATGGTATGATTTTATATTAGAAATATATTCAGACATCCTCAGATGCTTTCACACTGCATTATATTTGCAAAACACTATAATAGATGGTATAACTCGATGTTTCCTTCATGAATTAGGAAAATTTTTTAACCTCACTTGCCCTTGAAGAGGCTAGCTCTTTTGTGGAATTCTGTTCTTTTAATTTTTCTACGACACTTGTGTAATTTCTTGTTTCTATTTCGATCGTATATGCTCTCAAGACATTCACAGGTATTTTCACCTTATGCTGTGCCGCCACGGATCACTGGATATACATAATTTTACACTTAATATCGTGAGACCTAACACTGAAACCTCTCCTACTCGTTGCCAGATATATCATATCATATATATATATATATATATATATATATATATATATATATATATATATATATATATATATATATATATATATATATATATATATATATATATATATATGTGTGTGTGTGTGTGTGTGTGTGTGTGTGTGTGTGTGTGTGTATGTGTTTGTTTGTGTGCGTGTGTATGTGTGTGTGTGTGTTATTACTATTATTATGCTTTTCACAATTCTTTAGAAGCTTCCCGCATCACTTGCTTAATAATAAATATAGACAATTTACGTGTTTTACTTTGATTGTAAATATTAAAATATATAAAGCTTTCTTTGCAAAACTTCCACGGCATCATGGTCACTATCTTTGTAATTCTTTTTATCATACGTTTTCACCAAAATCGCCATGCTCTTTCAAAATTGATTATAATAACACCATAACTATCCCAAGTGCGACACGCCGCGACACGCCAAATAGGAAGCAAGCCACGACAGTAGTTATGCCACTCTCTGCCTTCAAATAAAATGTCACTGCAAGAAAATCCCACGCGATGTTGATTCTTCATTTACACGAAACAGTCACAATTTCACTTGAAACACTAGTACCGTGGCATTTTGAGTGTAAATAGATTGCAAACAGAGTGTAATA
>BOPN01008203.1:5000-7500 GCA_017312705.2 Penaeus japonicus | reverse complement strand
ATTGTCTTGTCAAGCATCTTCATTTGCATAATACAAGGATTAGCAACAATATCATTGACACGTGTTGATATTATCGTTCTTATGTCTTCCTTGTTGTTGGGGTATGCTTGGACATCATCATTTTCACCAGTATTATCAGAATCTTTACGAAATACTAAACAATTTTCTTCCTCCTGATGTCCTTCCTGAGGAATATTTGATGTAATTTTAGTGACAGAGCTTACATAGTACTATATCATTATTGTATTATTGTAGGAGAGGAATAGCCCTTAGTAGATTGTTTATTGGTATAGGAGATAGCATTATTACTACAGTAGTATCTTTTCTGTAGTATCTGTATATGTAAAGTATAACAGTGCTCGAAGTTAGTAGTGTAGTAGTACATATTCAGTAGTACAGGTGGATAGAGAAAGAAGAGAAGAGGTGAGGTGGATTACCTGGACAAATGACATTAAGAAATAAAACGAGAAAAGAGAAAGAGTAAAGAGAATAGAAATGGAAAAGCTGTCTTGAACAATACAACTTCGAAACTGCAAATAAAGTTTCACAGAGAACCAAAATTCAAAATAAAAATGTAGTTATTCGTATTCCGTAACAATTTCGGATTTCCTCGTTCAGAATTGTTATTTCGACGTGAATCCGAGGAGGGACTTATTCGTATTGTGTGTGTGTGTGTATGTGTGTGTGTAAATGTGTGTGTGTGTGTGTTCTGGGGAGTATTGATGTGGTTATAGGTGGAGCGTGTGTTGATAATTTTTTTTTCTTGTGATTTTACCGGGCAACTTTCATAAAACAATATAAAATTTTGGATATAGGACTTTGAGGGAAGTAATGTTTGTAAATCTATTATAACGTTTCTTTTCGTCATTTTTGGTCTACGATTTTCGTAAATTCAATAAAGAGGAAGACTAAACTTTTCATCCAAGATTATTTATTCTATTTAGTGTCATTCCCATTCTGTTTGCCATGCATATTGAATCATACAGATGTTGATCAGCATTTTCATTCAATTTTTTGAGGAGATACTATATCAAACTTCAAAGAGAAGGGAAAATAATAAAAACAAAAGAAGGAGGGGAAGAGAGACAAAGGAAAAATACGAACTGAATTTTGAAGCCTGATATTTTTATCGTTTCCTTATCCAAAGCCTCGTTTTTTTTTAATCATCTAACACAATATGAGTTTTACTATAACTGTCAAAGGAAAAGGGAAGTGTAGTAAAATATACATATCAGATCAAACATACAGTTCATAAACATACTATTGCTTACCTGTTTGGAAAGGTAACTACATCTAAATTGACAACACACAATACATTGTTGGGATTGAATATAGTTACAAAGTGACAAAGATCTGAGAGCGCCTGGATTATACAGTAATTCTGTTGAGGCAGTATACACGCACACACACACACATGCATACACACACACACACACACATGCATACACACACACACACACACACACACACACACACACACACACATGCATACACACACACACACACACACACACACACACACACACATGCATACACACACACACACATACACACACACACACACATATATATA
This sequence comes from Penaeus japonicus, assembly GCA_017312705.2. Classification (NCBI taxonomy): domain Eukaryota; kingdom Metazoa; phylum Arthropoda; class Malacostraca; order Decapoda; family Penaeidae; genus Penaeus; species Penaeus japonicus. The sequence goes on along the minus strand of BOPN01008203.1, from coordinate 5,927 downwards.
TATATAATATACATATATATTATAAGGTGTGATCTGCATTACATATAGAATAACATAAATTTAGCAGCACGAACATATCCATATTTCATGGTTAATTGTTAAATTACCTTTTATCGTTTTTATTGATCTTTACGTTTTCTCTAATACGTTTTATATGAAATATTAGATTTATCTTATCCGCCTTTTAGATCTAACAATGCAGTTTTAACTGCCGTAGTCTGTATTTTAGAAATATCAATATTCTGAGTGAAAAAAAAAAATGTATATGAGGCATTGAATAAATTACCTGGTAATAATGCCTCGTTTAACCTTAATAGCAGAATGAATTGAATAAACAAAAATGAAGGAAATCACACAGAGATTAACAATATAGAAGTTTATACATTTTTTTCCCTTTTTTTACTGATAAGCCTAATCCGAAAAGCTGTATGGCAAAAGAAGGAAATGATTTTTTTTTTCATCATCAGATATACTTCATCTTTCACTTAAACATTAAAAGCAACAACAAAACCACTTAGCACAATTCAAGTGAATATATTCCTACATACATATGTGTACACTCGCATTGAAGTACTACGATTTCAATTTTCATTTATACCCATTTTTCATTTTTAGACCACCGACCACTTGGCTTGAATTTATTTTCTTGGCTTCTGGAGCGCGGGAATTCTGAATATACAAAGCGAATCCGATGCAAATAGACTGTATTAGAATGAAACAGCCTGGCAGGAAGGTAGAGTTTACGAGCAAGTTCGATAACCCATTTTGATATATCAAAATGAGAGGCAAAATTCAATCGGACTTCGTTATCCCTCTGAAATTATTTCCGGTTGGATCTATCGTTATTAACACTGTTTTTTCTTTTTTTTCAGATTTTTTTTCTTATGGTATATGTTGCTCTGTTGGGTATATCGATGTGTTCATTAT